>ML836850.1:60778-98778 GCA_009831015.1 Picea engelmannii | reverse complement strand
ATAACTAAGCAGGAAAAATTGAATCAGAAACATGCTAAGTGGGTTGAGTTTATGCAGAATTTTACTTTTGTTTTAAAACATATCAGTGGAAGTTCTAACAAAGTTGCAGATGCTTTGAGCAGGAGATGTCTAATTTTGCAGGAATTCCAGGTGAATGTACTTGGATTAGATCATTTAAAGGAGATGTATGCAGAAGATGCAGATTTCAAAGAAGCCTATGAAGCTTGTCAGAATCAAGTGTTCAGAGATAGAGGACCATGGCTAGATTTCATGTTGTAGGAAGGATTACTGTTCAAGGGAAGTAAATTATGAATTCCTAAATGTTCAATGAGGGAAAATTTGTTAAAGGAGAAACATAGTGGAGGACTTGCTGGACACTTTGGGAATGATAAAACTTATGCACAATTGAGTAGTTTCTATTATTGGCCAGGTATGAGAGCAGATGTACAGAAATTTGTCAATATGCAAAGGGGAGACAACAAAATACTGGATTGTATCAACCATTACCTATTCCAAAGAAACCTTGGGATGCTGTAAGTATGGATTTTGTTCTAGGATTACCAAGAACACAAAGGGGTAATGAATCTATATTTGTTGTGGTGGATCGATTTTCTAAAATGGCACATTTTATACCATGTTCGAAGACTAGTGATGCTACTCTTATTGCAAACCTGTTTTTCAAAGAAGTAGTAAGACTTCATGGTCTTCCTATGAGTATAGTCTTGGATAGAGATACCAAATTTGTTGGACATTTCTGGAGAAATTTATGGAAAAAGTTGGGCACCGATCTTAATTTTAGTTCAGCTTACCATCCACAAACTGATGGTCAAACTGAGGTTACAAATAGAAGCTTGGGGAATATTTTGAGAAGTTTGGTTAGTGGACATCCTAATCAATGGGATTTGGCTTTACCACAAGCTGAGTTTGCATACAATGACTCACCTAACAGAATTACAGGTTTGAGTCCTTTCAAGATTGTTTATGGAACAAATCCAAGAGGAGTGATGGAACTTAGAGATTTGGGAATGATGGAGAAAAGGAGTGCAAATGTAGAGAATTTTGCTTCAGATATGCAAATGTTGCATGAACAGGTTAAAGAATAGTTGCAGAAGAATACTTTCAAGTATAAGCAAAGAGCAGATGTGAAAAGGAAAGAAATGAATTTCGAAGAAGGTGATCTAGTATTAGCCTATCTGAAGAAGGAAAGGTTCCCTAAGGGTACCTATAATAAGTTGAAACTCAAGAAGATTGGACCTTGTAGGATCTTGAGAAAATTCTCAGCAAATGCCTATGAGATTTAATTGCCTGATAATATAGGTATCTCACCTATATTCAATGTTGTATATTTATATCCTTATCAGGGGGGTGAAACTGTGACTTCATCAACAAATGAATCAGATACTGGACAAAAGACAACATGGCAAAAACAAATTCCTGTTATACAAAAGCTGGAAATGGAGAAGATATTGGACACCAGAGTTCTGAAGAAGACCAGAAAACATGAGTACTATGAGTACTTGATCAAATGGAAGAATCAACCAGTGGAGGATGCTACATGGATGACTGAAGCAATTATACAAGAAAATGGCAGCATTGTGGAAGAACTCATGAACAAGAGTTCATGAATTTTTCTGACCTGAGGAGTCTAATGCAGGAGCATAAGCTCACAGTTCTAGAAGATCTATGGCTGTTGAGAGTCAAAGCCAAATTTTACAAAAGAGAGTGGGTGCTCTTAAAATTACTTTGTTGTATTTAGTTCAAATTGAATAAATGGTCAAAGGATCTTGAATCCTAACAATGTAATAGTTGTAGGAGAAGTTAGGATTACAAACAAAAATTGTAGGATCTAAGTGGATTCGATCCAGACTTTGTGGATCTGAAAAAAACCAAAGTTTGAATTGTATTTAAGCAAACTAAGTTCGATTGTAAAAGGGGGGGCGAGAGTCAGAAGAGAGGGGTAGAGGGTGCACGGAATAGTTGCAGAGGAGAGAAAGAATTCATCAATAAAGTTTTATTTTATTGTGCAATATTCTGTTATGAGAGAAACCCTATTCGTCTGTGTGAAATTATGATATCTTTGTCCTCATATGACCTGTCAATATTGTTCTTAATAATCCCTGGAATTGAAGCCATACTGTAATGAACCGATATTTCATTTTGTAAGTGTTGGGATCGACGGTGGAAAGCGAAGCGGAATTCGAACGGACCAAGGATCGACGGTGCCAATCATCCAGAAGACGGACGATCGAGATCCGAGCGGAATCAAATAGAAAAGGATCGACGATCCAGATCGCAGCAGAAAGCGGAGGGTGCAAACTCCGATGTGTTTGGTGATTTCCGCTGAGGCCACGTGTTCATCGGTGTATGGAAGCGGAAGTGGAAAGGTAAGTACGAAAAGGTGTTGGGGTGTTTTCCGTTGAAGTTATAGTCATGTCGTGTGGTCATAAGGTGCTTAGCATAATGTATGAAAACATTTCTGTTGGGTGCTAGCAAAAGAAAAAGTGCTTAATCCGTAAATTCGACAAGAGTCCTGGAAAAATAACCGAACTGCCAAGCATAGCGACAGATAACTAAGTTTAGCTCTGTCAAATAGTTTTCACTAACACCAGCTGCATTAGTTCTCCATTACGTTGAGTTCTCGGGGGAGAGGGGAAAGCGATTGCTGAATCTGAATCTTGGTGATCTGCTTGCCTTGCTGGAGACATCACACTGCTTGGTTTGTTGAAGGTTGTCACGAACCTATGGCTGGAAGGGTTAGACCTTTTTAACCAGTCTAGCTACATGAGCTGACTGTGTGCAGAAGGAATCTTTGCATTTTGCTGCAATCTTGTCGACCTGCTTCTGTTGGATAGAAGGTGCTTGGGTCGAGGCTGTAGTGGTTGCAGTATCCTTCTGTCCACCTTTTGAACAGATTGTGAAAAATCTAAATTTTGTAGTATGAGATACTACCTTGTAACACTTTTTAGGTGGGACAATAGTCGAAATTACCTCTGGTATTCTGTAGAGATGACCCCCCAAAGTAATAATGACACTACGGGGCCGAGACTCGTAAATAACATGGCGCTTCCACATATATAGCTGGCCCAAGAGAACATCACAGACATCCAATGGGGCAACATCACATAATACCTCATCCCTGAAGGGTTGGATGCCATATGGCAATCGACATTGCTGGCTGACACGAAGATATCGTCCTTGGCAAAGCCACCCAATGCTGTATGGTTGCGGGTGTGGTGTTGTCAACAATCCCAACTGTTTGACGACCTCTGCTAAGATGAGGTTCTTCTAGCTTCCGCTATCAAAAATAAAATGCAGTGGGCTCCCCTTCACCTGCATCTGTGAATGAAAAAGGCACTCCCCCTCTTCAGGATCTGTTGGTTCTTCTGGTTGAATTGTTGCAGTCGCGATAATAGCAGTGGGGTCTACGTCGATGATCTGTCTTTTACCAGTATTTTCAGAATCAGATTTTGAATCAGGGTTCGGCTCCTTGTCTTTGATCTCGGCCACCAATGACTGTTTTGAGCGACATTCATCGGTGTTGTGACAGGAGATTTTGTGGAAATCGCACCATTTTCCAGTGTCCTTCTTCGTCTTTTCATGACCCTTCTTTTCCTGTGGCTTGGACTGGTTTTCGAGAGTCTGTTTGTTAGGGTCGTCTTTCTCATACTTTGGTTGTTGTGAATTTGTAGACCCGAACTCCCATTTGTTCTGGTGCTTAAATTTCTGCTCGATTTTAACAACATATCGATAAGAATAACTGAGTGATGAGATGTCCAAAAAATCCATTTCAGTTTGGATGTATTTGTGTAGAGCCTCACGGTATTTTAGAACCAAATGTTGTTCGGAGTCTTTAATACCCAGCTTGGTGCACAAGGTATGGAAGGTATTCGTGAACTCCAGAACTTCTTGGCCCCTCTCTTTCTGTAGTGTGGTCCATCTCATGTACTGGTCCTCATAGTTTTCAACAGGGTAATATTGTTCCTTTACCGCATCCCAAGTGGGCTCGGCTCCATATATTGCAGACTCCTCTGTGAAACTTTGCTCCCAATAAGTTTCCCACCAATGTTTGACATGAGGGAGAGCTTTAAGGAGTGAGAAGGTGATTTTTTCTCTATCGAAAAAATTGTGAACAGAAAAATAACCTTCTAGCAGATTTAGCCATTTGTCTAGGGCTTCTGCATCTATATGTCCTTCAAATACAAGAATATAAAAATTAAATTGTACCTTGAAACACAAGGTGCTTCCAAAGTGGCCGCTTGATGAAGATGCGCCTATTTCTATCGGCAGGCATTGAAGGATGTGGAAAAAATTCTCCATCATTTCGTCCCTCTGTCACGTGAGAGATTTCTCAAACAACAGATTTATAGAATCGTCTGTTCCATGGTTTTTCTTTTCTTCCTCCATTGATGGTTTCTTGGGTGTGCGAGAGCGATTGTCCTTAAGAGAGACAAGCTCGAGACCCAACTTGCTATACTTGGACCTCATCGGGGACATGTACTGAAAAATGATCAAGAGCAGCAGGCTCTGATACCACTAATCCTTAAGAGGTGCTTAACACAAAATAACAGAGATACAGTAAAACTGGTTTTCTATTCAATACGAAAATAAGTTGAAACTGTAAAATGCAGCGGAAACAAGCTTGCTGGAATGGTGGAGACTTGTCTTTCAGAAGAGATGTGATGGCTATGCTCATTCGCAAGAAGATTATCATTACAATGAGGCTGTAAGGGAATTTTTAACATAAGTAAAATCCTAAACCCTAACCCCGGAAGATGAAAAACCAAAACGTTTGCGGGCCCCGATGAAGGTAGTTGATACATCAACTTCCCAGGGGCGTAACTTTTGCCTACGATCTCCGTTTGGGGCGCTCGATACATCGTTAGAAATATCTATCCGAGGACTACAAATTTTGTGTGAGAAATATTGAACTTAATTTCATGTTTCTCCCTATTTTCCCAAAAAACATAGTTTAGGGTGTCAAAACGGCTCCGGAAGTTTAGGACTCGAAACGCTGCTAAAAATAGTAAATTACCAAAATTGCTAGAAAATTGTTTTGAGCCAATTGGAAAAGGTGGGTGGCCACCGATATCCACCTAGATCATAATCTTCTAAGTGTGAGTCAAATGTGTGACGAAGTTCATAAAGTTACTTTTGATTCACAAAAGTGCGAGATAAGAAAAGAAGGTTCAGTAAAATTGATTGCTACAGTTGCGAGAACTTCAAGCAACATATATGTGTTAAGTGAAATTGGAAATGAAAAGTGTTGTCTAGGAAAGGAAGATGAAAGTTGGCTATGGCACAGAAGAATGGGTCACATACTGTTGGCACAGGGGCAAACCTAGGGTTCAACGTTTCAACAACGTATCAACAAAACCCTAACTACCGGCCCTTTCGGCAACACCTGCGAAGCAGATGAAGTCTCACCCGAGGTAGAGACAAGGGGGTTGCAGGACTCAGGTGTCTACAACCTAGCTGGGACACATATTTGTGATTACAACACTTAACATAACACTTAGCCAACAATATACATTAAGTTATGATTCTTATTCACATCGCAGATTAAACCCTAAGTACAATACAACGCAGTAATAATATGATCAAAGCCTTCCAAGTACATAGCATTAACTTAAATCTAACATTCATTTACCATCAATAGAGTAATTAGCATCCATACATCTATCTAACATACATCCAAATCAATGCACTAAGTAGATAAATACATAAACAACACGAACAACATTTCACAAAGCACATCAACACAGGATATACATGGTTCACCCCAGTGTGGGGCTACGTCCACCAACTTCTTCTTCTTCTTTATTAGTCTTGAAGCTTCTTACATTCCTCTTCTCTTGTGCACAAAGCCACAGAGACAACTCCATAAAGGACATGAGATATGTGCGCACCTTGCCAGATCCTTCTTCTCTGAATTAGGTCAGGGCACAAAGCCTTACACAATCTGTCTGCACAAAGCTCTTACAAAATGCTTGCACTTAGCTCTGCAAGCCTTAACACATTCGTGCACAAAGCCAACTAGCCATGCGCTAAGCTGATCATTGACTAGTAACTACTTCTTACATCACTTAGCTACTTATTTATACATTACAAAATGGCCTAAGCATGGGTAAACCCATGGGACGACATCCCATACCCGTTACATAAACCCTAAAAGCCCAAAAATCTCGTAAAATGGGCGAGGTCTCGCGATCTCCACTTTGCCTGGGCGCTCTGTCTTCGATCATCCTATCGAAGTCCCAAAAATGGTCAAACACGACCAACGATTTTTCAAAACTTGGTCGAGGGCCAACACATACATTTTGATAACCTTTTCAAAGTCAACAAAAGAGAAGCAGTAAGAGAAATGCCCCAGATCACGAAACCAACCAACACTTTATGCAAGCATTGTCAACAAGGAAAGCGAACAAAGACCATGTTCAAATCAAAGAGATATTCAACAAAAAGACCACTGGCAATTGTGCATTTTGATCTAGTTGGACCAACTACAACAAAGGGTTTAAAAGGTGAGAAATACTTTATGTTATTAGTTGATGATTATACTAGAATGACTGCAATTTGCTTTCTCAAGAATACGTCAGAAGCTTTTGAAAACTTCAAGATCTACAAGGAAATGGTTGAAAATGAAATGGATTCAAAAATCAAATGCTTGAGATCTGATAATGGAGGAGATTTCACTTCAAAGTAATTTATGGACTACTGCGACAGTGATGGAATAAAAAGGAAATTATCCGTTGCTAGGACACCTCAACATAATGGATTTGTTGAAAGAAAGAACAAGACAATACAGGAAATGGATCAAACAATGTTAATGGATTCCAAATTGACAGATATTTTTTGGACACAGGCAATGCATACAACAATTCACATTCAGAACAGAGTAATGCTCAGAAACAACACTGAGAAAACTCCCTACGAGCTATGGAAAGGAAGACCAACAAATGTGAAGCACTTCAAAATTTTTGGAAGCAAATGCTACATCAAAAGAGAAGATGGCAGAATGAGAAAATTTGACTCTCGTGTGGACAAACGAGTACTTGTTGGTTACTCAAGTACAAGGAAATCATACAAGTGTTACAACATGATATTGAAAAAAGTTGTGGAAAGTATCAACGTAACAATTGATGAAATAGGTAGACAAGAATTAAAGGAAGAAGAAAATGAATCAATGGAACATCTTTATGAAGAAAAAACAGAAGATGAAAAAGAGGTAGAAGGGGAAGATGAAGAGGATCCAATAGAAGCAGAAGAGAAAGTTCAACAAGTTCCTCCAAAGACACCTAGCAGACGAGTACAGAAGAATCATCCTTCAGATCATATTATCGGAAACAAAGATGCAAGAGTTGAGACTAGAAAAAGAATTTGTTTAGCAGAACAAACACACCTAGCACTCTCATCTACGATTGAACCAACCTGTTTTGAAGAGTCCAGCAAGGATGAATTTTGGAATAAGGCCATGGATGAAGAATTCAATCAAATAGAGAAAAATGACACTTAGGAATTGGTTTCCAAGACCAAAGGATAAGAATGTGATCGACACAAAGTGGGTATACAAGAATAAATTGAATGAAGATGGACAGGTTACAAGGAACAAAGCTAGATTGGTATGTAAAGGATATGCACAAGTTGAAGGAATCGACTTTGTAGAGACATTTTCCCCAGTTTCCAGAATGGAAGCAATCCAATTGCTTTTAGCTTATGTATGCTCCAAAAATATTAAAGTGTATCAGATGGACGTAAAATCAACTTTTCTGAATGGGGAACTTGAATAAGAAGTCTACATTGAACAACTAGGAGGACTTCAGTTATCAAATAACACATATTATGTGTGTAAATTAAAGAAGGCCTTGTATGGTCTAAAATAGACTCATAGAGCATGTTACTCTAGACTGGATAAATATCTATAGCAGGCAGGGTTCATAAAAGGAAGTGCAGACAACAACCTCTACATCAAGGTAAGTCAAGATAGTATTTTATTAATTGAATTTTATGTTGATGATATTATTTTTGGTAGTGATGATGACAGGTTAAGCCAGAAATTTGCAAAGGATATGCGGAATGAATTTGAAATGTCATTACTTGGAGAAATATCCTTCTTTTTGGGACTTCAAATACGTCAAAGCAACCAAGGAATTTTTATTTCTCAAACCAAGTATATCAGAGAAATGCTAAAGAGGTTCAGAATGGAAGATTGCAAACCAATTATCAATCCCATGCAAAATAGTTGCAAGTTGAGCAAAGATGATGATTCAAAGTCTACAGATCGGAGGCAATATATATCAATGATTGGTATCCTACTATATGTGACAACATCCAGACCAGATGTAATGCAGGTAGCTGGACAGGTGGCACGATTTCAAGAAGCACCAAAGGAATCAAATGTATTAGCAGTGAAGAGGAATTTCATATATCTCAAAGGAACCGAAGAGTTTGGATTATGGTATCCAAAAGGAAATGATCTATCACTTATTTCCAACACATATGTAGATTGGGCAGGTTGTATTGATGACCGATGAAGCACCGATGGAGTAGTGTTCTACTTGGGTGAGTGTTGAGTATCATGGATATGAAAGAAACAATCATTAGTATCTTTATATATAGCCGAGGCAGAGTATATTGGAGCATTAGCATGTTGTACATAGGTTCTTTGGATGAAACAAACTCTGACAGATATAAAGGTTGAGTATGATGAGCCCATTCCAATCTATTATAATAATACAAGCGCCATCAATATCTCAAAGAACTCGGTGATGCATTCCAAGATGAAGCACATTCCAATCAAGTATCACTTTGTATGGGAACAAGTTGCAGAAAAGAACATTAGAGTTGAGTATGTGCATACAAAAGAACAAGTGGAATACATATTTACAAAACCACTTCCACAGGAAGCCTTTGAGTATCTTTGCCATAGACTCGGAGTTATTTATACTCCAAAATGAATGCTTTTGAATTCTTATCTTATATTTCTTAGATGTACATGAGGAAGCACCATAAAGAGGACAGTTCAGTTAGGGGGAGCAACCCTGGATAGAAAAATACCTTTGCCATTGATGAAAAAGGGGGAGAGATTTATCAGATGCAGAGGACATAGGCATGGTTCCAGGGGGAGCATGAGCGATATAACTTTAGTATTGCATGACATGATTTTAGTATTGCATCAGAGTGTTTCCATCCATGCCAAAGGGGGATATTGTTGATTAAGGTTGGTTTTCATTGATGTCAACCCTTGAAGGAAGTTGGAGAACCCATAATTGGGTAATGGACCCAAGTTTGTTTGATGGATAATGGTATGAGTTTTGATATATTTACAGGTGATACTATTCTCTATGGGTAGTACATTTCATTCCATTTCCATTGGTATGTGGAACATCACATAACTCCTTACGGTTAGAGAGTTATGTCGATGTGAAGTTGGAGAATCCTCATGAGTCATCTAGAAGCCAGAGAAGCCTCATGAGTCATCTAGAAGTTCCAAAAGGTCAAAGTAGTCAAAGTGGTTTAAGATATTTTTAGAAGGTAAATAACAAAGTGAAGTGATGAGTGTACTATAATTCAAAGTGAATACAAAATAAATTATTTAAATAATAAAGTTAATGGAGAAATTACTAAGTTTACAAGTGGTTAGAAGTGGGTTAGGCCTAAAATAAGGAAAGTGGTTTAAGATGGTTAGAAGGTAACCCCTTGAGGTAAAGTGAAGTGATGAGTGTACTATAAGTCAAAGTGGATACAAAATAAATTATTTAAATAATAAATTTAATGGATAAATTACTTATTGGACAAGTGGTTAGAAGTTGGTTAACCCTAAAATAAGGAAAGTGGGTTAAGATGGTTAAAACGCAACCCCTTGAGGAAGCTACATGAAAGTATAAATAAGAGGCAAGACTCTCTCATTTTAACTCACACTTGAGCATATTGAATATCTATAGGTGACTGAGGTAACCAAAGGATATCTAAGCCGAATTTTAGAGAAAAGGTGAAGTAAAGAAGGCCGAAATTCAAGGGAGGATAAATTCTTTTGATGATGCTTTCTAATGTATGTTATTTACATGTCATCTCACCATTTTCGCAATAACAATTTTTCTAGAATGATTCAGACCGTGAAATGGATAGGCCATTGAGAAAACATATCCAAGTAGTTGTGGTACTAATTTCAACTTGTGGGTCGTTGTATTTTTGTATTTACACTCCGTGGAAAATAGGGTTTGTGGATAGTCCTAAAACTAGTCTAAAATAGGTATTTCGGGTAAAAATGTCATAACCTCTTCATAACAGATCCAAATTAAGTAAGACCAAATGTGTTGGTTAGAGTACCATCTGTAGTATTCTTTGTAAATTTTTCAGATCCATACAACAAACATTCCGTGCAGGGCATTCTCTACAAGTTCACTCTCTAGAATAAGCCAGAATTCAACAAGGTATGCCATTTTTGCTATAACTCATTTTCTGAGAGGTTCCAAGTAGTGACACCGGGAATAATTGCATAAAACAAATGGAATAACATTGTGTACTATTTCCAAATCTTTATTCATTATAGGTACATAGTTATGATTATTTCAAGTTAGGGTTGTTGACTAATCCAAAACTAGTCATGTGAGACTAAAGAAAAGTTTGATGAAAATGGTAGTCTCTTGTTGTTAAAGTTAAGGAAGGTTTGCAGGTATCTGATCATATACATTAGGTCTATTACAAAGTTATAAATCAGATTTGGATGATGAAATTTTTGAGGGCTTTTGGTTGAGGTACTAGAATCGACTCTAAAACGATACAAATTTGATCGAAATGGGAAAAAGAATGCCTCAACGTTACGAGCACTCGAGAACCCACTTGCATCTCTAAAATGGGTAGCAAAAAATTATTTTGTATTTTTAAACCCATAATTCCACTTCTTCCAAATATCCTTCATTCAGGGCTGGTCAAACTTGGGCCTAGAATCACTCGAAGTTGAGAAAAAGGGGCCCAAGTGATCTAAAAATGAAGAAGACTTGTATTCTTGAAATTATTTGCAAGTAAAATTTATGTGTTAAAATGCAAATGGATCAAATTTGCAACACAACTTTAATAGGTTTTACTCATTCAAGATGCATATAAACAACATCAATAACAATGAACAAAAAATACATAACACAACAACTGATAAAGGAGTTCACCCCTCTCTTGGGCTACATCTCCTGGTCTAGCTTCCAATGGATCATTTGTATTATTTTCTCAAAGTGCTCAAAAATGTGCTTTACAATGCTCAAAATGCCAACTAGACTGCTCCAATGGCTTTAGAACGTCCAAAAACCCCTAGCTGGGCTTTTTCGGCACCTCGTTTGGGCAAAAATTGAAGAAGATAGGCTTCCTGGAAGCCCCTCTTCAAACTTGTTGTCTCTGCATCTACAAAACGCACCCTTGTTGGCTCAACCTAGCCCACACACACATTTAAGCGTAAAAACTTAGCACCGGACGCAACCGCGTGAACCGTGCAAACTATAGGATGGTTACGGGTGCACCTAGCCCCTAACCGTCAAGGGCAAGGTCATATGACCCATGTGACCGCGCATTTAAAAATAAGGGCCAAGAGTTTACATAACCGTTTGAACCAAATTTAAATCCAAACCAAACGCATACCCACGCGCACGTCACGATATACAATGGTCATATGGCCACAAATATGTGACCGGGGGCTGGGGCTAAGCCCCAGCCTAGACCCCCGCGCCAACATACAACAAACTTAAACTCAAATGTATTTAAAACCATACATATAACAAGGCGTACAGTGGGGCGTGTTGATAGCGCATACTATGCAAAGGCTTTACATGTGGGGAGAGGTCACGGGGTCTAACCCGGTGGACTCCAATAAAGTTTTATACAACAACCAATAACAAGGTGCCACGTGGCAGCCCATGACTGGGCCACGTGGCACCGTACGACCAAGCAAATACTACCACGTGTCGCAATGTCATTCACTCTCAGCTGCCAACTGTCTGCCACGTGTCGTACGGACTTCCACGTCAACAGTCGTACAGACTGTACAGTCAGCATCCCCTTTTTTTTTCATGTTTGTCATTTTGAACAGAACGTGATATCTCTCTCTCCCGACGTCCATTTGAACCCAAATGAGTTGCACTGGGTTTGTCAACAACGAAGCCTACGCTCTCGTTCGATTTGAAGCGATTTCGAGCACTTTGAATTTTTGAGCAAAATTTGATCCCCTGGATCGCCAAGAATTACACGTCTTCGCTCACAATCAAGACCATCTGTACAACTCTCAAATCGGTATCTAATTATGATTTCATATTTGCAAATGAAGAATTTTTCTTTTCAAAAATTACCTTCATTCAGGGTTAACCAGAATCAACCCTAAAACGATACGAATTTGATCAAAATGGGCCAAAGAATGCCTTAACGTTATGAGCGCACGGGAACCCACTTGCATCTCTGAAATGGGTATCAAAAAATTATTTTATATTTTTGAAACCATAATTCCACTTCTTCTAAATAGCCTTCATTCGTGGCTGGTTAAACTTGGGCCTAAAATGACCCGAAGTTGAGGAAAAGGGGCCCAAGAAGTACATGTCTTCGCTCGCAATTAGGATCACTAGTGCAACTCTCAAATGGGTATCCAAATATGATTTCATATTTGGAAATGAAGAATTTTGCTTTTCAAAAATCACCTTCATTTGAGGTTAACCAGAATCGTCCCTAAAACGATACAAATTTGATCGAAATGGGATAAAGAATGCCTCAACGTTATGAATGCTCACGAACCCACTTGCATCTCTCAAATGGGTATCACAAAATTATTTTGTATTTTTAAACCCATAATTCCACTTCTTCCAAATAGCCTTCATTCGGGGCTGGTCAAACTTGGGCATATAATGACACGAAGTTGAGAAAAAGGGGCCCAAGAACTACACGTCTTTGCTCGCAATCAAGAACACATGTACAACTCTCAAATGGGTATCCAAATATGATTTCATCTTTGCAAATGAAGATTTTTTCTTTTCAAAAATCACCTTCATTTGGGGTTAACCAGAATCAACCCTAAAACGATACGAATTTGATCTAAATGGGCCAAAGAATGCCTCAACGTTGCAAGATCTCGAGAACCCACCTATATCTCTCAAATGGGTATGAAAAAATTATTTTATATGTTTAAACCCATAATTCCACTTCTTCCAAATAGCCTTCGTTCGAGGCTGGTCAAACTTGGGCCTCGAATGACCCGAAGTTGAGAAAAAGGGGCCCAAGAATTGCATGTCTTCTCTCGCAATCGGGACCACATGTACCACTCTCAAATGGGTATCCAAATATGATTTCATATTTGCAAATGAAGAATTTTGTTTTTCAAAAATCACCTTCATTCGGGGTTAACCAGAATCAACCCTAAAATGATACGAATTTGATCGAAATGGGTCAAATAATGCCTCAACGTTACGAGAGCTCGGGAACCCACATATATCTCTCTAATGGGTATCAAAAAATTATTTTATATTTTTAAACCCATAATTCCACTTCTTCTAAATAGCCTTCATTCGAGGCTGCTTAAACTTGGGCCTAAAATGACTCGAAGTTGAGAAAAAGGGGCCCAAGAACTACATGTCTTCGCTTGCAATTAGGACCAAGTGTACAAATCTCAAATGGGTATCAAAATATGATTTCATATTTGAAAATGAAGAATTTTTCTTTTCAAAAATCACCTTCATTCGAGGTTAACTAGAATTGACCCTGAAACGATACGAATTTGATCAGAATGGGAAAAAGAATGCCTCAGCATTACGGACGCTCAGGAACTCACTTGCATCTCTAAAATGGGTATCAAAAAACAATTTTGTATTTTTAAACCCATAAGTCAACTTCTTCCAAATAGATTTCATTCGGGGCTGGTCAAACTTGGGCCTAGAATGACCCGAAGTTGAGAAAAAGGGGCCCAAGAACTACAAGTCTTCGCTTGCAATCAAGACCACGTGTACAACTCTCAAATGGGTATCCAAATATAATTTCATATTTGAAAATGAAGAATTTTACTTTTCAAAAATCACCTTCATTCGAGGTTAACCAAAATCAACCCTAAAATGATACGAATTTGATCGAAATGGGCAAAAGAATGCCTCAACGTTATGAGCGCTCGAGAACGCACTTGCATCTCTCAAATGGATATCAACAAATTATTTTATGTTTTTAAACCCATAATTCTGCTTTTTCTAAATAGCCTTCATTTGGGGTTGGTAAAACTTGGGCCTAAAATGACCCGAAGTATAGAAAAAACAACCCAAGAACTACACGTCTTCGCTCACAATTAGGACCACGTGTACAACTCTCAAATGGGTATCCAAATATGATTTCATATTTGCAAATGAAAATTTTTCTTTTCAAAAATCACCTTCATTGGGGGTTAACTAGAATCCACCCTAAACGATACAAATTCGATCGAAATGGGAAAACGAATGCCTCAACGTTATGAGCGCTCGGGAACCCACTTGCGTCTCTCAAATGGGTATCAAAATATTATTTTGTATTTTTAAACCCATAATTCCACTTCTTCCAAATAGCCTACATTTGGGGTTGGTCAAACTTGGGCCTAGAATGACATGAAGTTGAGAAAAAGGTGCCCAAGAACTACACGTCTTCGCTCGCAATCAAGACCACGTGTACAACTCTCAAATGGGTATCCAAATATGATTTCATATTTGCAAATGAAGAATTTTTCTTTTCAAAAATCATCTTCATTTGAGGTTAACCAAAATCAACCCTAAAATGATAAGAATTTGATCGAAATGGGCAAAAGAATGCCTCAATGTTACGAGTGCTCGAGAACCTACTTGCATCTCTCAAATGGGTATGAAAAAATTATTTTATATTTTTAAACCCATAATTCCTCTTTTTCTAAATAGCCCTCATTCGGGGCTGGTCAAACTTGGGCCTAAAATGGCCCGAAGTTGAGAAAAAACAACCCAAGAACTACATGTCTTCGCTCGCAATTAGGACCACATGTACAACTCTCAAATGGGTACCCAAATATGATTTCATATTTTCAAATGAAGAATTTTTCTTTTCAAAAATCACCTTCATTCGGGGTTAACCAGAATCCACCCTAAAACGACACGAATTTGATCAAAATAGGAAAACGAATGCCTCAACGTTACGTGTGCTCGGGAACCCACTTGCATATCTCAAATGGGTATCAAAAGATTATTTTGTATTTTTAAACCCATAATTCCACTTCTTCCAAATAGCCTTCATTCAGGGCTGGTCAAACTTGGCCTTAGAATGACCCGAAGTTGAGAAAAGGGGCCCAAGAACTACATGTCTTCGCTCGCAATCAAGACCATGTGTACAACTCTCAAATGGGTATCCAAATATGATTTCATATTTGCAAATGAAGAATTTTTCTTTTCAAAACCACCTTCATTCGGGGTTAACCAAAATCAACCCTAAAACGATATGAATTTGATCGAAATGGGCCAAAGAATGCCTCAACATTGCGAGAGCTCAGGAACCCACCTATATCTCTCAAATGGGTATCAAAAAATTATTTTGTATTTTTAAACCCATAATTCCACTTCTTCCTAATAGCCTTCGTTCGAGGTTGATCAAACTTGGGCCTAGAATGACCCCAAGTTGAGAAAAATGGGCCTAAGAACTACACGTCTTTTCCCGCAATCGAGAACACATGTACAACTCTCAAATGGGCATCCAAATATGATTTCATATTTGGAAATGAGGAATTTTTCTTTTCAAAAATCACCTTCATTCGGGGTTAACCAAAATCTACCCTAAAACGATATGAATTTGATCGAAATGGGCCAAGGAATGCCTCAACGTTACGAGCGCTTGGGAACCCACTTGCATCTTTCAAATTGGTATCAAAAGATTATTTTGAATTTTTAAACCCATAATTCCACTTCTTCCAAATGGCCTTCATTCGGGGCTGGTCAAACTTGGGCCTAGAATGACTTGAAGTTGAGAAAAAGGGGCCCAAGAACTACACGTCTTCGCTCACAATCAAGAACACGTGTACAACTATTGAATGGGTATCCAAATATGATTTCATCTTTGCAAATGAAGAATTTTTCTTTAAAAAAATCACCTTCATTCGAGGTTAACCAAGATTAACCCTAAAACGATATGAATTTGATCGAAATGGGGAAAATAATGCGTCAACGTTGTGAGAGCTTGGGAACCCAACTATATCTCTCAAATGGGTATAAAAAAATTATTTATATGTTTAAATCCATAATTCCACTTCTTCCAAATAGCCTTCATTCAAGGTTGGTCAAACTTGGGCCTAGAATGACTCGACGTTGAGAAAAAGGGGCCCAAGAACTACACGTCTTCTCCCGCAATCGGGACCACGTGTACCACTCTCAAATGGGTATCCAAATATGATTTTATATTTGCAAATGAAGAATTTTTCTTTTCAATAATCACCTTCATTTGGGGTTATCCAGAATCAACCCTAAAATGATACGAATTTGATCGAAATGGGCCAAAGAATGCCTCAACGTTGCGAGAGCTCGAGAACCCACGTATATCTCTCAAATGGGTATTAAAAAATTATTTTATATTTTTAAACCCATAATTCCACTTCTTATAAGTAGCCTTCATTCGGGGTTGGTTAAACTTGGGCCTAAAATGACCCGAAGTTGTGAAAAAGGGGCCCAAGAGCTACACGTCTTCACTCAATATTAGGACCACGTGTACAACTCTCAAATGGGTATCAATATATGATTTCATATTTGCAAATGAAGAATTTTTCTTTTCAAAAATCAACTTCATTCGAGGTTAACCATAATCAACCCTCAAATGATACGGATTTGATCGAAATGGGCTAAAGAATGCCTGAACGTTACGAGTGCTCTGGAACCCACTTGCATCTCTCAAATCAGAATCAAAAAATTATTTTGTATTTTTAAATCCATAATTCCACTTCTTCCAAATAGCCTTCATTTGGGGCTAGTCAAACTTGGGCCTAGAATGAACCAAAGTTGAGAAAAAGGGCCCAAAGAACTACACGACTTCGCTCGCAATCAAGACCACGTGTACAACTCTCAAATGGGTATCCAAATATGATTTCATATTTACAAATGAAGAATTTTGATTTTCAAAAATCACCTTCATTCAGGGTTAACCAGAATCAACCCTAAAACGATACGAATTTGATGAAGATGGGCCAAAAAATGCCTCAACATTACGAGCGCTCGGGAACACACTCGCATCTCTCAAATTGGTATCAACAATTTTATATTTTTAAACTCATAATTCCTCTTTTTCTAAATAGCCTTCATTCGGGGTTGGTCAAACTTGGGTCTAAAATGACCTAAAGTTGAGAAAAAGGGGCTCAAGAACTACATGTCTTCGCTTGCAATTAGGACCACGTGTACAACTCTCAAATGGGTATCCAAATATGATATCATATTTTCAAAGGAAGAATTTTGCTTTTCAAAAATCACCTTCATTCAGGGTTAACCATAATCAACCCTAAAACGATACGAATTTGATCGAAATGGGTCAAAGAATGCCTCAACGTTACGAGCGCTCGGGAACCCACTTGAATCTCTCAAATCGGTATAAAAAAATTATTTTATATTTTTAAACCCATAATTCTAATTCTTCCAAATAGTTTTCATTCGACACTGGTCAAACTTGGGCCTAGAATGACCCAAAGTTGAGAAAAAAAGGCCCCAATAACTACACGTCTTCGCTCACAATCACGACCACGTGTACAATTCTCAAATGGGTATCCAAATATGATTTCATATTTTCAAATGAAGAATTTTTCTTTTCAAAAATCACATTCATTCGAGGTCAACCATAATCAACCGTAAAAGGATACGAATTTGAACGAGATGGGCCAAAGAATGCCTTAACGTTGCGAGAGCTCGGGAACCTACGTATATCTCTCAAATGGGTATCAATAAATTATTTTATATTTTTAAACCGATAATTCCACTTCTTCCAAATAGCCTTCGTTCGAGGCTGGTCAAACTTGGGCCTAGAATGACACGAAGTTAAGAAAAAGGGCCCCAAGAACTACATGTCTTCTCCCTCAATCGAGAGCACGTGTACAACTCTCAAATGGGTATCCAAATATGATTTCATCTTTGCAAATGAAGAATTTTGGTTTTCTAAAATCACCTTCATTTGAGGTTAACTAGAATCAAACCTAAAACGATACGAATTTGATCGAAATGGGAAAAATAATGCCTCAACGTTGTTGGGCACTTTAATCGTCTAATTGAATGGAAAATCAAAGTGTTTAATATAGATTGTCAACCCAGGGAAGTCTGTTATTTCAAGATAATTCTGCACAGTCTATGCTAGATTATGAAAGCATCTCTAATCTAATTGCAGTAGGGAAGTTCTTTTTAACAAAAACAAACAAACAATATCACTAACACAGTTGTGCTCATACAACTAGAGTGCTACAAAATTAAAATCTCAATTGCAATCTAAACTGAAGAAAAAAACCGTGAATTGCCTACCCTAATCTAAGTTCCTAAATTACTTTTGCAGGAAGAAGCTCTGTACTATTGCAGAAAGGAAATCTACTTATTGCAAGAAGCTACTTCACACTTTTATTTCTCAAAACAAGATTTTAACCTAATGCAGAAAAAGGATTAATGGGCGTCTGTTGTAACAACTTCTGAGATTAACAAGCTTCTGTCATAGCAGTTCTATAACAACTGCGTCTGTTGTAACATCTGTGTTTGTTGTAACAACTTCTGAGATTAACAAGATTCTGTCGTAGTAGTTGTGTAAAAGCTTCTAGGATTAATGGGCATCCGTTGCAGAAGTCTTGTAACAGCTTCTAGGATTGGCGCATAGCTGTAACAACAACGATTTTCTCGAAGTGGGTTGTTCTAACATTTTGGTCATTAGTTAAATCATTTCATGGATAAAATAAGTGAACGTTATCAATCAAACATGATAAGTAAATGAAAATATAAAATCAAGATGAATAGTTCATACTTTAGGAAAAAGGGTCTTGGTGCTCATTATAATAGCCATTTAGCTTAGGAATGAGAAGGTTGAATGATCAAAAGGTTTAGTGAAAAAGGGACATTTCAGGGTCTTAACATACCCCCAAACTGAAGACATTGCATGTCCTCATGCAAAACACATTCAAACCTTACTTTGTAGCTGAAGTAGATCAATATCTCCTCCAGTGAAAAATTGTTAAGAGAAATTTCTAAGTGCCGGTAATGGAGAATGCTGTGTCAAAAAGAAAATCTGTTATGTCAACAATCTATTTGAGTTTCTTTATTCTTGAGAACAGGATCAGTTTGAGTTGCTCGAGTAACAACTCGTGAAAGAAACAAAGGTTCTTGTTTGCAACTTTCTAGTATACTAGGAGCTAATTTATGACGTTGAGATCTCCTCTGTTTTACTGATTTTTTTGTAGCAGGAAGTCCATGTTCAGTCTTGATTGATACATTTGTTGGTCCTGTAGCCACTAGAACTTTGACTACCTCATATCCTGCCTCATAGTAAATGTTGCCACACTCAAAACACATGAGTTCTTTTTCTCTGCCCATAACAACTTTTGTTAGTGCTAGGATGTCTAAGGTTATACCTTCTGGATTCTTCTGTCGAGCAACTGCCACTTCCTGTTTCAGGGTCTGTAACTCTGATTTGAGGTTATTATTTTCTGTTATTAGTGCAACGATCCTAGAATTTTCTGTATTCTTGATCTTTTGCTCTATTTGGGCAAATAATTGGGCAAGTGGTACATCCTCAGCATGCTGTGGAGCTGGTTCTTGTGTAACAGTTGTGGTTGTCGGGACTGGTTCTTGTGGAGCAGTCTCGACATGGACAGTTGGTTCTAATATTGCTGGCTCTGGTGGGGCAATCTTCTATGGAGCAGCTGGTTCTTGTGTAACAACTGTATCCGTCAGGACTAGTTCTTGTGGATTAGTCTCGACGTGGACAGTTGATTCTTGTGGAACTGTCTCTGCATCAACCATAGGGAATAGTGGACGAAGAATAGGAATGGCTTGCTCCATATCTTGCCTTCCAATTGCAGCTTCAACAGACCCGGTGGACCTGGTTTTTCTTCTGGGTAAAGTAGAAACGAAAGTAGTGGTTTTCTTCTTCGTTGCTGGAGGAGGAATAGGGTGTTCTTCCTCAAGCACACAAGGAGGATATTCTGGTATGCTGGGGTCTGTGATGATCTGGATATCGTCAACGGACATAGGATGCATAGAATCATCAGGCAACACCGATGTTTTTGCTGCGAATTGAGTACATTCATTTTGAAAGGAGAAGATAGTTTTCTGCAGTTCTGGGCATAAAGTAAAACCTGGTATTCGTACCCCTGTAGAATTATTTGTCGCAACAACCAGAGGGTTCTGATTTGATGTTGATCCAATTTGATCAATGGATCTCTGAGGTTTTCCTTTGAATGGACGTTTCCTTTTCTGCGAAGATGCACAGGTAATGATAGTAGGTGTTTGATCGATTGTAGCAGTAATAGGAGAATCCTTTGTGATTGCAACAACAATAGGAGGGGTTTGTGTGATAGTTGGTGCCATATCAGAGGGGGTAAGTGGTTTTGATGTTATAGTGGACTGTGTTATCCTTGTTCACTTTTTAGGTGATGCAGAGGTAAGAGCAGGGGTTTTCTTGTCAGAGGCAGGGGGTAGGATTTCAATAATCGGTGTATCAGCCAAGTGCTGTGATTTTGGTCGAGCGGTTAGCTCTTCATCTGTTTGTTTCTCCACAACTATAGGCTGTTGTAATGAAAAGTCATCGAGGCTTGTCTGTCTGGTGCCGGGATGGCTTCGGGTTATACGGTTGCTTTTCTAAGTCGTCTTACGAACAACGACAATAGGGGTTTGGACTTCTATTGCAGCTGAGGGTAGAGGCTCTGGAAGAGGTCCATGGGTTGCATTGTCAAGGACTGGTACAATTCCTTCTAGATTTATAGACTGTGGCTGGTCTGCAGCAGCAGGTAATGGGTTATTGGAAATGCCCATACCTCTGCAAATTAATAGGCCGATGAGTCTGTGATTAGAAACACAGTTCTTGGAGCTCTTGGATTTTTTTACAAAATGGGCCATGTTATGTAATGAATGTAGGAGAAAATAAGGAATGTTTATCAATTTCTGATGTCGCAGATGTGATAATAAGATGAAATTAGAAAAATAAACAACTTGGTATCGGCCTTCGTAGGTAATGTACCTTTTTAAAAATTCTGCGACTTTCCCCCATGGATCCGGTAAGGAATTGATGTCTACACCTCTGCCCTTGGTCTGAACTTGCTCATTGTTGACGAGGAACCCCTTCTGTGCATCTGGAAGATGTGTTTTTCTGTTAAACCATCGGTCTCCTGTTCTTGGCAACCCTGTTACAGCAACAATGCTTGCTTCTGTCACTAGAATCCTTACCGCATTCACCATTGAATACCTTTCAGTAAGATTTTGACTAAACTCTAATACCTCGTCCTCACTAAACTCTTTCAACTTATTAAAATACGATATCCAACTGGTCTGAAGAAATATTTGGTAGGCCTTTGGGTGTAGCAACAAACTGTCCAGAGTTGCCGGTTCATATCTCACAACTGATCCTCCCATGATGTTTCTTTAGAGTCACAGGCACATAGGAGGATAAACTATCACCTAAATCAGAGACGCAATAAGATCGAACGTGGTTTGCAGAGAGAATACAATGTTTTAGTTAAAAGAAGTGTGGGTGGAAAGGTGGTGGAGGTGTGTATAAAATTCAGAATGAACTGCTAAATTTACATTCCCCCTCCCAACTAAGTGGATTGACTCTAGGTGTAATCGGTTAGTAAATAGGAGATCATGCTTTTATATCTTCATTACTTTAACACATAGGATTAATCATGTACCTCAAATCTTACCGCACATAACGACCCGTCGGAGTAACCACACAATCCAACCGCCATCGGAATGGCGCGTAATAGTTGGCATGATGAAGGATCGTGAGAGAAATGAAATCTTTTGCAAAGACATAGTCCTTACTATAGTGAGCCAACTGGATATCGTCAAATGTGAAGTCATGTCATAATGAAGCAACACTTTCAGATAGAAAGCATCAGTATTGTCTAATTAGTGGTGCTGTTGCACGAAAAATTGGAGAGCTGGAGCCGCAACATTGGCAAAAAGAAAGAGTGAAGTGGCAAGAAAGAACAACAATAATTAGTGTATCAATAGGTTCTTTGTCAAAAATGTCAGAGGTAGGTGTAATAGCGTTGAGATCGACTGATTTATCAGAAAAGATGGAACATCATTGAAATCGACCAATTTATCGGAAGAAGGTGTAATAGCATTGAAATCGGTCAATTCATCGGAAAAAGGTGTAGCAGCATTGAAATCGGCCAATTCATCGGAAAAAGGTGTAGCAGCATTGAAATCGGCCAATGCATCAGAAAAAGGTGTAGCAGCATTGAAATCGGCCAAATGCTACCTTACTTCGATTCTAGGAAGTTTTTCAACTTCCATGAACTGATCGTTTCCTTCTGTTCATCAATCTACCTACACACACATAATTGCCTGATACCTTTCAAGGATTTATTAGCATAGTAAAGAAAATAGAAAAATTTCGACTAAAAACAGAGAAATGCAAATTTTGCTGAGATTATTTATATACAAAGTTCTGAGCAAAAGAATTCCTAAAGTTCAGAAGGGGAAGGAGCATGCTCCTTTCCGTTTAAGATTTGATAATCTGTATCAGCTGTATAGCTAGTTTTGAATTCTGTCTTGGACAATGGATGTTGATACAGACGCAGGCGATGACCATTTGCATGTAAGTGTGTATTGGATCCATCAAAAGTAATCAACCGGACTGTCCCATTGGGAAAGATGGTGTCTACCTCACAAGGCCCTAGCCATTGTGTACATAGCTTTCCTTGAAATTCCTTAATGCGTGAATCATACAACAGAGCCCAATCTCCTTTCTGGAATAATTTCTTCTTGATGACTCGGTCATGCCATTTTGTTCTTTGTTGTTGAATCACTGTGGTTTGATGGATGGCGTCCAAATGCTTTTCATCAAGCTCACTGAGCTGCTGTAGTCTGGCTTTCTGTGCCATAGTCAAGTCGAGGTTGACTACTGATGCAATTCTTAAGGTTTTGATTTTGAATTCAATGGGAAAAACAAGGCTTTTTCCATATACCAACTCGTAAGGAGAAAAACCATTTATGATCCTCAAAGTAGTTCGGTAAGCTGATAGAGCTTCATGCAATCTGTCAGACCAATCCTTACGATTTTCTCTCACTATTTTAGTAAGAATGGATTCAATGACTTTGTTGGTGCTTTCCACTTGGCCATTGCCTTGTGGATGGTATGGAGAAGCTATTCTATGTGTTGACACTCAGAACTGAAATGGGTTGCAGCAAATCAATCCCGAGGCAACCTCGAACCACTTTGGATTAGAAGCTGCCCTCTTCCAACCCGAGAGGGATCTCTCGAAAAATGTCACAATAGGAATTTAAATAGTGTGAAAAAGGTGGGCAGATTTATGGGTAAATGATGGTCTTGGATTTTTTTGGAGTTGGGGGTTAAACCAGGGAAATGGTCCATTGGGAATGGAGTCAAATGAAAACCGAGAAAAAGAGACAATAGTAGAGATCAAATAACTTGCGGAAAGTGAGGCAAAGTAAGTCTATCTTTCAGCGCTTTGATAAATCATGATGCGGTGGCAGAAAGAAAAAGGAAAGGCCGATGAAGCAGAGGATATATGCAAAATTCTGAAAATGCAGATTGGTCTTACACCGCTGATAGCTGGTGCAGAGGAAAGGCAATAAACAATTATAGAAAACTCAAATCCATTCGTTACAGTAGTGGTCGTACTAAAGTGTAACGAAACACATCGGTTAGAAGAAAACAAAATGTAATGAAATCGTGATGGATTAAGGAAAACATAAAGAAATGATAACACATCAACTGCGAGTAAGGAGCATATCAAATAAATTCCAAACAAATTTAACATAGCTGAAGGAGAAGAAAACATGCTGAAAGAAATCGACCGTGATGAATCTCACAGTCGCAAGAAAAAACCGTCTTTATTAATCCATTAATGGCTTACAAAAAACTCAGCAATTACAATAGGAAACCTCTTCACAGAGGTTTTCCCCCCAGTCCTGCGCTCATGGATGCCTTCCTCTCTAGTGTTACAAACCTCATTCTTTTAAAAGAGAGAAAATCTAACAAAAAACTCTTAGCGTTCCAGGAATCTGAACCGGTTCGCCTTCTCTGGAAAATTTCGACTGCCAGGTGTTCTGTCGTATGCTCTGCAGGCTACTCGAACCGCTACCAATGGCTTTGACAAGTGGACAAAATGGTAACGGAATAATCAGTTTTAGATGCATCTTGAGGCGAGGAAGTGCCAAGACTGTCTGCAAGAGAAACAGATCAATCTTCTGACTTTGTTCTCTTGAAGGGATTGTTGTCTTGGGTAGGAGGAAAAACTCTCTTCCAGCCTGTTACATCCAGGGCGATCCCATTGTTTTTCACTTGATTATCATTCATGTGAAGGGATGACCTCGTCAAGGATGAATGTTCAACAACTTCTCTAAAGTGTGTCATTAGATCTCTGTCAAGCTCACAAGTGTTTTGGCTTGGCAGAAAACATTGAGTTTCCGCAACTCCCTCGTTAACTTCTAACTTTGTTTTGTTCACTTTCTTCCTGTGTGCTATATATGTTAGTTTTTGTAAAGACTCCTCTCCGGTCTGTGCAAAAAACGCATCTTGAGTTTTCTCAGATAACAGGACAAATGGACCACCGTCTTTTTTGATCTTTAATTCTCTTGATTGATTTTGGAAGCTCGCCGTCTCATTTGCATAGACTGCTTGATGTCCCAGCGATGAAGGAATTTGTGGAAATTCATCAAAAGATTCCATTGTTATTGGATCTAACCATCCTTTGGAAATGGCAAGAATGAAAGGCATATCAACATCATACACTTGAGCATGACGGAAAACCACATTTGCTTCTTTGAAAGAATTAACATAACCTTCAGGTATATGACGTTTTTTATCTAGTTGTAACACAGAAAGAACCCGATCTATATTTTTATGTTTCAATACCAATGAATATGCTCGTTTGACCCCAATACCAGGGACTGATGAAAGAAAGTCACAAAATACGAGGACACACATGCCTGTGAATAGTTCTTGAGTGAAACATTTAAACGAACGTTCACGAGCAGGCACAGTCGAACAGTTGAAAACCTTGTCCATTATAACTTCTTCTCCATCTCCAGACCGATCCATTTTGTAAATAACCACATTATAGCCATATGCCATTAAATCACTATCCTCGCTGATCACAACTCTGAAAAGTCTTTGTAAATGATTCCTTCCTTCTGAGCCCAACTTTCTAGAGCTTGATGGGATGGAACAATAAGAGCCACACAGTAACTGTGGGATGGGTCTGCATGTAACGTGACATTGTCCAAATAATGGCACATCGCCAAAGCTGCTTCCATCTACCAAAGCTAATGGACCTTTCCTTCATATCGTGACTATACTTGTCATCCAAAGAAGAATCTGAAGACAAACTGAAGGCCTCGTCGTTGTGAGTGTTAGCACGTTTCTGCGTGGCTCCGTCTCCATTAAAGTCTAGGTCTGCAGACTTTCGGTCACATTTGTCTGCATTGTTATGCCAAGACAACTGCAGGCAGCGTCGATAATGGTTTCTCCATACAAAGCCTCGAGCTGGCTGAAGAAACGGTAATGCTTTCCGTCCTGTAACACATCCTTTCAATGACCCGACAATCGTTTTACATTTTCCTGAAAATAACATCGTGCGTTCTGGCATAGCTGTCTTAAGAATCATGATAGAGAATATCTCACGATGGTTGAATTCCTTGGGAGATTTGGTGGGCACGATATGCACTAATGTGGTAGTTAACGCAACAAACCCAGTGTCATAGGCTACAGCCAACGGAAATCACCAATCGCACCTGTGATTTTCTAGGGATACTAACACCTGTCGTTTAAATGCCCACCCATGCTTAATCGGTAATCATATGTTATCTCTTGTCTTCTCGGCTGATTGGTTGTGCTTGGAATTTTGAAGAGACTGTATCTTACGATGCTTCTTCCAAACGTTTTCAAGAGTGTTGAATTCGTTGTCCACTGCCTCGCTCACTAATTTGGCTTCTGGATCTGAACGGTTAACCATATCCATGAAACACCATGCTTGACGGTAATCATTTTCAATGCCATTTTTGAAATGATTCTGTGTCTTCTCAAAGGCGGATTCATTTGCTCTCCACAGGCTATCGGTATTTTCTCCTGGCATTCGTATGGTCTTCGAAACTTCGTAGTATTTTGAAAATTCAGCAGATTTGTTCTTACTCATTATGAAAGGTCAGATCTTTTCGAATACAAACTGAGAGAGAAACCAACAAACTTTGCTGAGTAATACCATGAATTTCTATACTCAAATCAACATGGTGAGTAATAAAGACAGAAACAATCGGCATCCACGGAGATCGTCTTTTTGCTGAACAAGACTCCTTGTCAAAAAATCTTCAAAGTCGAGCAAGCACCGTACATATTTGGGAAAATAAATAACGACTGTTAACCATCTGAATACCACGACTATGCTTCCTACTACCACGAAGGCAAACTGAATAGCATAAACTAGTCTATCCATAGGGGCATCAAGTAGCCATGGAACGCATATCCATTTAACTACTAATAACACAAGGCAAACAATCACGACCATGCCAGTGAATGCACTGGATACTGATATGGCCATGATGTAGTCAGGCTGGGAGGCATGAACCACAATCCAAGCTTTGAGGACGCGATCTTCAATATTCTTGTACAATCCGCCTTCAGCGGAATTACAACAAGATGAGAGGGCTAATGGAACCTTTTGAGACATGATGTTTCAGATAGTTTTACCTGCTATGACCGCGCAACTCAAGAGCACAACCAACAATATAATTTCTAGTGATAGGGCAATGTAAGAAAGATCGACCATTGAATACCTGGCCACACGGTTTTCCAATAATAATAGTAATCTTCAGAATCCTCCCATCTATGAAATGTTAGAAAGAAATAAGCCTCAAACGACGTATGAGCTATTACAATTAATGCCAATGCTCCAACATTGCCCCATACACTTTTCAAGCCCTCATTGACAATTCCAGGGAGCAAATAGGCAATGAATACACATGTTGAGGGAATTCATATACACATACAGGTCGAGTATGAGTTGCTCTGGAAGTCTTTTCCGTTTCCTTCAGTGAAGGGGTCCTTGGGAAACATAGTCAATTTTGATATCTGTTACAACATCAGCTCCAACTAGGGATGGTACTTTCTCGTAAAGTGCTAAGAACAGTAGACCAGGTGCCTCCATCCATTGGGCGACCTAGCGTGAATGCTGCAATTCTGAGTTCTCCTGCTAGTGAAATCACCATCAGAAACTTTTTAATGGAGTCGCCAGAGCATGTGCAACCAATATTTGCCTATGACTGACTGCTCAACCAGGCCATAGGACTGTAACAATGTCGTTCTCCCAGGGATAGATATCAACTTTGAAAATTCCCCGGCAACGGCGCCAAAATGTTGACACTCAGAACTGAAATGGGTTGCAACAAATCAATCCCGAGGCAACCTCAAACCACTTTGGATTAGAAGCTGCCCTCTTCTAACGCGAGAGGGATCTCTCAAAAAATGTCACAATAGGAATTTAAATAGCGTGAAAAAGGTGGGCAAATTTATGGGTAAATGATGGTCTTGGATTTTTTTGGAGTTGGGGGTTAAACCAGGGAAATGGTCCATTGGGCATGGAGTCAAATGAAAACTGAGAAAAAGAGACAATAGCAGAGATCAAATAACTTGCGGAAAGTGAGGCAAAGTAAGTCTATCTTTCAGTGCTTTGATAAATCATGATGCGGTGGCGGAAAGAAAAAGGAAAGGCCGACGAAGCAGAGGATATATGCAGAATTATGAAAATGTAGATTGGTATTACACCGCTGATAGTTGGTGCAGAGGAAAGACAATAAACAATTACAGAAAACCCAAATCCATTCGTTACAATAGTGGTCGTACTAAAGTGTAATGAAGCACATCGGTTAGAAGAAAACAAAATGTAATGCAATCGTGATGGATTAGGGAGGACATAAAGAAACGATAACACATCAACTGCGAGTAAGGAGCATATCAAATAAATTCCAAACAGATTTAACACAGCCGAAGGAGAAGAAAACATGCTGAAAGAAATCGAGCGTGATGAATCTCACAGTCGCAAGCAAAAATCGTCTTTATTACTCCATTAATGGCTTACAAAAAACTCAACAATTACAATAGGAACCCTCTTCACAGAGGTTTTCCCCCCAGTCCTGCGCTCATGCACGCCTTCCTCTCTGGTGTTACAAACCTCATTCTTTTAAAAGAGAGAAAATCTAACAAAAAACTCTTAGCGTTCCAGAAATCTGAACCGGTTCGCCTTCTCTGGAAAATTTTGACTGCCAGGTGTTCTGTTGTATGCTCTGTAGGCTACTCGAACCGCTACCAATGGCTTTGACAAGTGGACAAAATGGTATCGGCATAATCAGTTTTAGATGCATCTTGAGGCGAGGAAGTGCCAAGACTGTCTGCAAGAGAAACATATCAATCTTCTGACTTTGTTCTCTTGAAGAGATTGTTGTCTCGGGTAGGAGGAAAAAACTCTCTTCCAGCCTGTTACATCCAGGGCGATCCCATTGTTTTTCACTTGATTATCATCCATGTGAAGGGATGACCTCGTCAAGGATGAATGTTCAGCAAATGCTCTAAAGTGTGTCATTAGATCTCTATCAAGCTCACAAGCGTTTTGGCTTGGCAGAAAACATTGAGTTTCCGCAACTCCCTCATTAACTTCTAACTTTGTTTTGTTCACTTTCTTCCTGTGCATTGTATATGTTAGTTTTTGTAAAGATTCCTCTCCGGTCTATGCACAAAACTCATCTTGAGTTTTCTCAGATAACAGGACAAATGGACCGCTGTCTTTTTTGATCTTTAATTCTCTTGATTGATTTTGGAAGCTCGCCGTCTCGTTTGCATAGACTGCTTGATGTCCTAGCGATGAAGGAATTTGTGGAAATTCATCAAAAGATTCCATTGTTATTGGATCCAACCGTCCTTCGGCAATGGCAAGAATGAAAGGCATATCAACATCATACACTCAAGCATGACAAAAAACCGCATTTGCTTCTTTGAAAGAATTAACATAACCTTCAGGTATATGACGTTTTTTTATCTAGTTGTAACACAGAAAGAACCCGATCTATATTTTTATGTTTCAATACCAATGAATATGCTCGTTTGACCCCAATACCAGGGACTGATGAAAGAAAGTCACAACCTACGAGGACACACATGCCTGTGAACAGTTCTTGAGTGAAACATTTAAACGAACGTTCACGAGTAGGCACAGTCGAACAATTGAAAACCTTGTCCATTATAAATTCTTCTCCATCTCCAGACCGATCCATTTTGTAAATAACCACATTGCAGCCATATGCCATTAAATCACTATCCTCGCTGATCACAGCTATGAAAAATCTTTGTAAATGATTCCTTCCTTCCGAGCCCAACTTTCTAGAGCTTGACGGGATGGAACAACAAGAGCCACACAGTAACTGTGGGATGGGTCTGCATGTAACGTGACATTATCCAAATAATGGCACACCGCCAAAGTTGCTTCCAGCTGCCGAAGCTAATGGACCTTTCCTTCATATCGTGACTGTACTCGTCATCCAAAGAAGAATCTGAAGACAAACTGAAGGCCTCGCCGTTGTGAGTGTTAGCACGTTTCTGCGTGGCTCCGTCTCCGTTAAAGTCCAGGTCTGCAGACTTTCGGTCACATTTGTCCGCGTTGTTATGCCAAGACAACTGCAGGCAGCGTCGATAATGGTTTCTCCATACAAAGCCTCGAGCTGGCTGAAGAAACGGTAATGCTTTCCGTCCTGTAACACATCCTTTCAACAACTCGACAGTCGTTTTCCATTTTCCCGAAAATAGCATCGTGCGTTCTGGCATAGCTGTCTTAAGCATCATGATAGAGAATATCTCATGATGGTTGAATTCCTTGGGAGATTTGGTTGGCATGATATGCACCAATGTGGCAGTTAACGCAACAAACCCAACGTCATAGGTTACAGTCAACGAAAAACACCAATCACACCTGTGATTTTTTAGGGATACTAACACCTGTCGTTTAAATGCCCACCCATGCTTAATCGGTAATCGTATGTTATCTCTTGTCTTCTCGACTGATTGGTTGTGCTTGGAATTTTGAAGAGACTGTATCTAACGATGCTTCTTCCAAACGTTTTCAAGAGTGTGGAATTCCTTGTCCGCTGCCTCGCTCACTAATTTGGCTTCTGGATCTGAACGGTTAACCATATCCATGAAACACCATGCTGGACGGTAAGCATTTTCAATGCCATTTTTGAAATGATTCTGTGTCTTCTCAAAGGCGGATTCATTTTCTCTCCACAGGCTGTCGGTATTTTCTCCTAGCATTCGTATGGTCTCCGGAACTTCGTAGTATTTTGAAAATTCAGCAGATTTGTTCTTATTCATTATGAAAGGTTAAATCTTTCTAAATACAAACTGAGAGAGAAACCAACAGACTTTGCTGAGTAATACCATGAATTTCTGTACCCAAATCAACATGGTGAGTAATAAAGACAGAAACAATCGGCATCCACGAAGATCGTCTTTCTGCTGAACAAGACTCCTTGTCAAAAAATCTTTGAAGTCGAGCAAGCACCGTACATCTTTGGGAAAATAAATAACGACTGTTAACCATCTGAATACCACGACTATGCTTCCTACTACCACGAAGGAAAACTGAGTAGCATAAACTAGTCTATCCATAGGGGCATCAAGTAGCCATGGAACGTATATCCATTTAACTACTAATAACACAAGGCAAACAGTCACGACCACGCCAGTGAATGCACTGAATACTGATCTGGCCATGATGTAGTCAGGCTGGGAGGCACGAACCACAATCCAAGCTTTGAGGACGTGATCTTCAATATTCTTGCACAATCCGCCTTCAGCGGAATTACAACAAGATGAGAGGGCTAATGGAACCTTTTGAGACATGATGTTTCAGATGGTTTTACCTGCTATGACCACGCAACTCAAGAGCACAACCAACAATATAATTGCTAGTGATAGGGCAATGTAAGAAAGTATCGACCATTGAATACCTGGCCACACGGTTTGCCAATAATAATAGTAATCTTTAGAATCCTCCCATCTATGAAATGTTAGAAGGAAATAAGCCTCAAATGACATATGAGCTATTACAATTAATGCCAATGCTCCAACATTGCCCCATACACTTTTCAAGCCCTCATTGACAATTCCAGTGAGAAAATAGGAAATGAATACACATGTTGAGGAAATTCACATACACATACAGGTCGAGTATGAGCTGCTCCGGAAGTCTTTTCTGTTTCCTTCAGTGAAGGGGTCCTTGGGCAGCACAGTCAATTTTGATATCTGTTACAACACTATGTAAAACATGATATTTACTGAGCAGAGCTTCAAATTTATGTGATGTGAAAGGGGGTCCTCCATCAATGACCAATTCTCTAGGAACGCCAAACCTAACAAATATATCTTCAAACAAGAATGCCAAGACAACCTCTTCTGACGCTCTAAAAAGTGCTTTTGTGTCCACCCACTTGGTCATGTAATCTGTACTATATAGACTTTCTGATTGGAAGGTGGGTGAATGGGTCCTACAAAATCCATGGCCCATCTCTCAAAAGGCTCTAACACTACCTGTGGTTGGAGTGGCATCTCATCTCTGTAAGTTGGCTGACCCATGTGTTGGCAACTGTCACAAGTTTGGACATACTTCTTGGCATATTGAAATATGCTGGGCCAATAATAGCCCATCCTTAAAATCTTATGCCCGGTCCTTTTATCAGCAAAATGACCCCCAAAAGGGCCATCATGGCAAGCTTTCAGTAGATCATAAACCTCATCATCCCTCACACATCTCCTGATTTCTTTGTCCAGGCCTATGTAGAAGAGGTATCCTCCTATCCAACTGTACCTAGCACTCTTTTGAATAATTTTCCTTCTTTCCCTAGGAGATAGATGTGGAGGTACCTTCCCTGCAACCAAACAATTAGCCATGTCTGCATACCAAGGTGAGTGAGTAGATACTGCAAACAAATGTTCATCAGGAAATGAATCGTCTACAGGTGAATTATCATCATTTGTATGTAATCTCGAGAGAAAATCAACAACCACATTTTCTTTTCCTGGTCTATCCACTATAGTGATGTCAAATTCTTGCAGTAGTAACAACCATCTTGTCACTCGGGCATTAGTAATAGGTTTATTCATTAGATATTTTATGGCTGAATGATTAGTATGAATAAAAGTTGGGCAACCAGTTACATAATGCCTAAATTTATTGATTACATATACTACTGCCAAGAATTCTCTTTCAGTAACTGTGTAATTTAACTCAGCAGGAGCCATGTTCTTGCTGATATAGTAGATAACATAGTGTTCTTTGTCCCCCTAGTACTGCACCAATTGTAGTGTCTGAGGCATCTGAAGAAATGTGAAAAGGCAGAGCCCAATTGGGCCCTCTCAAGATGGGAGCTATAGACAGTCTCTGTTTAATATCTACAAAGGACAATTCACAGTTGTCAGTCCAATGAAAGTTAACATCTTTTGTTAGTAAGAAAAACAATGGAGAGGCAAGTTTAGAGAAATTTTTAATGAATCCCCTGTAATACCCGGCGTGCCCTAAAAAACTTCTTACCTCTTTCTGAGTTGATGAAGTTGGAATGTCCAAAATTACCTGGATTTTGGTTGGATCTACTTGAATCCCTGCATAAGAGATGAAGTGTCCTAGCACTACCCCTTCGCACATCATCATATGGCACTTTTCTGTACTTAAAGAACGATGAGTTTGTTTACATATTTTGAGCACTTTTTCCAAATTAGACAAAGCGTCTTCAAAATTAGTCCCCTAAGGTGTAAAGTCATCCATGAATATTTCCATACAATCATTCACCATATCAGAGAAAATACCAATCACAGCTCTCTGGAAGGTGGCTGGTGCATTACACAAGCCAAATGGGAGAACCTTTTAGGAAAATGTACCCCAAGGGCCGGTAAAGGTGGTATTATCTTGGTCCTGTGGGGCAATTTCTATTTGGTTATAGCCATTGAATCCATCTAGGAAAGAAAAATATTTTTTCCGGCTAAGTTATCTAAAACCTGATCAATAAATGGCAGAGGGAAATGATCCTTCTACGTTGCCTTATTCAGGTCTCTATAGTCCACACACACTCTCCACTTACCATTCTTTTTAGGCACAATAACCAATGATGATACCCACTCGCTGTCTAATATAGAATAGATGAATCTAGCATTGAGGAGTTTCTAAAGTTCTTCCTTAACAATTTCTTTAAGGTTTGGGTTCATCCTCCTTTGTGGTTGGCAAATGGGTCGAAATTATTCTTTGATGTATATATGGTGGGTGCACAGTTAAGAGGGGATGCCTTTCATATCCATGTAATCCCATGCAAATGCTTCTTTATGTTCAATCAATAAATTCATCAGTTGGTGAGTTTCAACATTGGAGAGATCGGGATTGATGTTTAAGGTTTTTCCAGGTTCGATTTCCACAACAACGCTCTTAGAACTAATTTTAGCAAATAATTCAGCTGTTGTTGTTTCATCATCTACTGTTACAACGTTTTCTATTACAATGACTTTTGTTACAGCTGAATCACTCTGATTTTCAGCAATTTCTGAGAACATTTCCGATTTCATTTCTTCCTGGGCCATAGGGTCAAAGACTCTGATCAATTCGTGGTGCATGTGCTATGTAACAACAGAGGGGTCACAAATAAAACAGTTGATTAACTCATCCTCTGTCTCATCCTTGAAACTTAGGGCCTTTCCTATAGTTAGCACAGGCAGAGAACTTTCAGCCTCATTGTCCATCCATAGAGAGTTTTCAGGTTCTGCACTGGGTGTAGCATGAGGATACAGGGTAAGTTTTTTTGTGTCGTAACCATATGAGATGGTCATAGAACATATCGACAACCTATGAAGGTGTCAGTTGTGGCTAACCATGGTTGTCCCAGAATTAGAGGATGACCTCCTAGACTAGATTTGGGCTGCAACATGACAAAATTAGCAGGATACTCCCATGAGTCTACTAAAATAACTAAATCATCGATTACTCCTTCTGGTCTGATGGTAGAGGGATCAACTAATTCTAGAACAATAGGAGTAGGTTGGATTTTTGTTTCGAGTTGCAGCAACTGCATAGTTTCTATTGGCATGATGTTAATTGCTGCCCCTAAATCAACTAGTACATGTTGAATAGATGTCTGTTCGATTTTAACTGTGATGGTAGGGTTTCCTGGGCCACCATATTTAATAGGTGGAGTTTTGCCTAGCATTAGCTCAGACAAATCCCCCACTACATGCACTGTGAGGGGATCTTTGGGTTTTCGTCCAGGTTTTCTGATACAGATATCCCTCACAGTCTTGGCATAAATAGGGACATCCCTTATTGCTTGCAGTAGTGGAATATTAACGTGTAGATTTTGCAATTCTCCAAGGAGATTGAAAGATGGTAATTCCACAGGCTTGGTAATTTTTAGTCTTTCAGGGAATGGTGGGTCTGCTGATTCTAGAATGGGTTGGTCAATTTCTTTTGTATCAACAAATGGTCTCTCCCTTGATTCCTTATCTGATTCTGAAGATGGATCATCTTCAACTATTGGCTCAACTATTCTCCCTGATCTTAAGTTTATTTCATCACAAGGCATAGGAGTAATAGATAAGGATGGCATATTATGTATGTCTATGTTCTGAATGACCTTATTATTTAGGTTTGGGTTAGGTTGCATAAGCATCTGAGGTCGTAAGGGAGGATTGTTTGGTGAGTTATTGGGAGGCAATTGTAGCTGTTGCTGCTGGTATGGGGGTTGGAACTGTTGTTGAAAGAAGTTCGGTTGGTGTTGGCTTTGATAAATGAGTTGTGGTTGAGGACCTCTCCCGTATGGGTTCCATTGCCCATAGTGATTCGGTTGTTGGGGCATAGGTAACCATGCATTGGGATCTTGATAAGAGGGTGGCATTTGATTTGGAGGGGGGGCTTCGACTGGCCATATGGTAGTTGATTGTTCCAATAATTAAATGCTGGAGGAGAGAATTGAGAATTCATACCTTGACCTCTTGGCTGCCATTGTCTCCTTTGTGTGATCAGATAGATAGCCTCTGCTTCCTCATTAGTTTCCTTCATTGATTCTTTTACCCCTGGTAAAGAAGGACATTGGTTAGTGGCATGGTCTAATTCACAAATAAGGCATACCTGGACACTTTTCAGTGGGCACTCCCTTGGTGGATGTTTCTTCCTGCATTTTGGATAAAAAATGCATAATACTTGCTCTGGTTCTGCTTGTTTCTGTTTGAATTGCAAAGTATCCATTTGTGAGGCAAAAGAGTTAATCATCTTTGTTTTGAAACTTTCTAACAGATTACCTATTTCTGCTCTTGTTGCTCCTCCATTTGTTGATTTTTGTACCCTTGAAAAAGTAGTATCCTTGGTAGCTGGCTTATTCCTTGTAGATCCTCGAGAACATCTTTTGTAGAGGTCTAAAATTTCCTCATAGGATTCCTTAGATATATCTCCTTTACCAAGCATATTCAACATATCTAAACAATCTTCTCTAACTCCTTTTAGCAAAATGGTTTTCAGAATGTCCTTACTCACATCCGGATGGACAGACCGTTGTAGATTGTATTGGAGTCACTCCACAAAGTCTTCAAGGGTCTCGTCCTCCTTCTGTGACATTTTGAATAGCTCTTCTCTTCGTTCCCTTGTTCGATAGTAGTCTTGGTATTTGTGCAGGAAAAACTGCCTCATTTGTATCCATGTTGAAATGTTTTCCCCTCCAAGGCTCATGAACCATCTTAATGCATTTCCTTTTAATGTGGCTGGAAACTGTTTAGGCTTCTACGTAGTGGTAGTGTAGTCATAGATTCTACACAAAATGTCAAATTCAAATAGAAACTTATCTGGATCTTCAGTAGATAATCCATGAAAATTTAGGAGAGCCGAGAGAGGTAAGTTTTTCATAGGAGCCATCCCTCGTGTGGGAAAATAAAAAATAGGAAAAACCAGGGTAGAGATAGTGTTTTCATTGTTTACCTAATCCTCGTTGTTCTATGGATTCTCTTGGTAGAGATCTTCTTCATTATCCCCTTGATTCTCCATACGTGCTCTCTCCCTCCACTCAATATGAACACCGTCCCACTCTTCCTTAGTGACTATCCGACCATTGATCTGATAAACAACTTCTTCTAGGTTTTCTCGGTTCTAGGCTATACTGCTTTGATCCTCAATGTTCTCCAGTGTTGCTTGCTAGTTTGTTGGTGAGAAATCTTCAGCTTCGCTTTCAGTTTCAGCTTTAGCTTTAGCCCTTGATGAGAACGATGTTTCGAGAGGGGGTGTTTCTGCTGACTACGGATCATGTCTTCTTGGAGGATTGGTAGGGCGAAAATTGGATCCTGAAGAAGAATCTGCTCTGGCTATAATCTCATCAACAATGGTCTGTCTTACCAGTATGTTAGGATTTCTTCCTCCACGTCCTCTGGTGCCTGTAATGTTAGTATTTTGGGGGGTTCGTTCTCACATTTGGTGATTCATGCAGACTATTCATTCCTAAAAAAAAACTAGTGTGCTTACCAAAATCTACAATTATCTTCCCCGACAACGACACCTAAATGTTGGGCACTTTAATCATCTAATTGAATGGAAAATTAAAGTGTTCAATATAAATTGTCAACCCATGGAAGTCTGTTATTTCAAGATAATTCTGCACAGTCTATGCTAGATTATGAAAGCATCTCTAATCTAATTGCAGAAGGGAAGTTCTTTTTAACAAAAACAAACAAACAATATCACTAACACAGTTGTGCTCATACAGCTAGAGTGCTACAAAATTAAAATCTCAATTGCAATCTAAACTGAAGAAAAAAACCGTGAATTGCCTACCCTAATCTAACTTTCTAAATTACTTTTGCAGGAAGAAACTCTGTACTATTGCAGAAAGGAAATCTACTTATTGCAAGAAGCTACTTCACACTTTTATTTCTCAAAACAAGATTTTAACCTAATGCAGAAAAAGGAAAAGCAGTTCTCCAGCCATGTTCAACAACTGACTTCTAATTCTCATGAGACAAGTCTATGCACATTTACCAAGAAGGAACTAAACTGTAACAATAGTTATATTCAAAAATATCTAACAGTTAAACCATTTGCAATGAAAACGACTAAATCTAGAATTCGAAATAAAGGGGAATCGGTGAGGAAGGTGGACCGTTTCCTTCTCACTGAATCCACTCAAAAAGATAGGTTACAGTCTGCTAAAGAAATTCAATCCACTTCTTCATTTAATTGCCAAAAAGATGTCTGTGTACAATAATCACTACTTTCTTTAGTTCAAGGAAAAAGACTAACAACCCTTTACATTACAAAAGCTCTACTATTTAAAGTTAGTGTCGTTCAGTGTTCAAAAACAGAACAATCTTGAGAATCCCCGATTCTCAAGATGTTCGTTAGATATCATTAATAAAAAATCTTGAATTCTCTTTCATCAACATCGTGAGCCAGCATTCTAATCAACAGGTGTTGCAACAGTCGTATCACAACAGGACTAGTGGCGTCTATTGTAACAACTTCCGAGATCAACAAGCTTCTGTCGTAGAAGTTCTATAACCGTTGCGTCTGTTGTAACAACTTCCAAGATTAACAAGCTTATGTCGTAGCACTTGTGTAACAACTTCTAGGATTGATGGAATTCCATTGCAGAAGTCATGTGACAACTTCCAGGATTGGCGCATAGCTGTAACAACAACGAGTTTCTCGAAGTGGGTTGTTCTAACATTTTGATCATTAGTTAAATCATTTCATGGATAAAATAAGTGAACGTTATCAATCAAACATGCTAAGTAAATGAAAATATAAA
>ML836850.1:33417-50322 GCA_009831015.1 Picea engelmannii | reverse complement strand
TAGGAAAAAAGGACCCAAGAACTACATGTCTTCTCCCACAATAGAGACCACGTGTACCACTCTCAAATGGATAACCAAATATGATTTCATATTTGGAAATGAATAATTTTTCATTTCAAAAATCACCTTCATTCGGGGTTAACTAGAATCAACCCTAAAACAATACGAATTTGATCAAAATGGGCCAAAGAATGCCTCAACGTTACGAGTGCTCAGGAACCCACTTGCATCTCTCAAATGGGTATCAAAAAATTATTTTGTATTTTTAAACCCATATTTCCACTTCTTCCAAATATACTTCATTCGAGGCTGGTCAAACTTGGGCCTAGAATGACCCGAAGTTGAGAAAAAGGGGTCGAATAACTACATGTCTTTGCTCGCAATCAAGACCATGTGTACAACTCTCAAATGGGTATCCAAATATGATTTCATCTTTGGAAATAAAGAATTTGTCTTTTCAAAAAAAACCTTCATTTGGGGTTAACCAGAATCAACCCTAAAATGATATGAATTTGATCGAAATGGGCCAAAGAATGCCTCAACATTACGAGCGCTTGAGAACCCACTTGCATCTCTCAAATGGGTATCAAAAAATTATTTTATATTTTTAAACCCATAATTCCACTTCTTCTAAATAGCCTTCATTCGAGGCTGGTCAAACTTGGGCCTAAAATGACCCAAAGTTGAGCAAAAGGGCCCAGAGAACTACACCTCTTCGCTCACAATTAGGACCACGTGTACAACTCTCAAATGGGTATCCAAATATGATTTGATATTTGCAAATGAAGAATTTTTCTTTTCAAAAATCACCTTCATTCGGGGTTAACCAAAATCCACCCTAAAACAATATGGATTTGATCGAAATGGGCAAAAGAATGACTCAACGTTATGAGCGCTCGAGAACCCTCTTGCATCTTTGAAATGGGTATCAAAATATTATTTTGTATTTTTAAACCAATAATTCCACTTCTTCCAAATAGCCTTTGTTTGACGCTGGTAAAAATGGGGCCTAGAATGACCCGAAGTTGAGAAAAAGGGCCCAAGAACTACATGTCTTCACTCTCAATCAAGACCACATGTACAACTCTCAAATGGGTATCCAAATATGATTTCTTATTTGCAAATGAAGAATTTTTGTTTTCAAAAATCACCTTCTTTCAAGGTTACCCAGAATCAACCCTAAAACGATACAAATTTCATTGAAATGGGAGAAAGAATGCCTTAATGTTACGAGCGCTCGGGAACCCACTTGCATATCTCAAACTTGGGCCTAGAATGACCCGAAGTTGCAAAAAAGGGGCCCAATAACTATAGGTCTTCGCTAGCAATCAAGACTACATGTACAACTCTCAAATGGGTATCCAAATATGATTTCATATTTGCAAATGAAGAATTTTGCTTTTCAAAAATCACCTTCATTTGGGGTTAACCATAATCAACCCTAAAACGATACGAATTTGATCGAAATGGGAGAAACAATGCCTCAATGTTACGATCGCTCGAGAACCCACTTGCATATCTCAAATGGGTATCAAAAAATTGTTTTCTATTTTTAAACCCGTAATTCTGCTTCTTCTAAATAGACTTCATTCAGAGCTAGTCAAACTTGGGCCTAAAATAACCCGAAGTTGAGAAAAATGGGCCCAAGAAATACACATCTTCACTCGCAATTAGGACCACGTGTACAACTCTCAAATGGGTATCCAAATATGTTTTCATATTTACAAATGAAGAATTTTGCTTTTCAAAAATCACCTTCATTCAGGGTTAATTAGAATCAACCCTAAAATGATACGAATTTGATCGAAATGGGCAAAATAATGCCTCAACGTTACGAGCGCTCAAGAACCCACTTGGATCTCTCAAATGGTTATCAAAAAATTATTTTGTATTTTTAAACCCATAATTCCACTTCTTCCAAATATCTTTCATCCGGGGCTGGTCAAAATTGGGCCTAGAATGACCCGAAGTTGAGAAAACGGGGCCCAAGAACTACACGTATTCGCTCGCAATCAATACCATGTGTACAACTCTCAAATGGGTATCCAAATATGATTTCGTATTTGCAAATGAAGAATTTTTCTTTTCAAAAATAACCTTCATTCGAGATTAACCAGAATCAACCCTAAAACGATATGAATTTGGTCAAAATGGGCCAAAAAATGCCTCAACGTTACTAGAGCTCAGGAAACCACTTGCGTCTCTCAAATGGGTAACAAAATATTTTTTTGTATTTTTAAACCCATAATTCCACTTCTTCCAAATAGCCTTTAGTCGGGGTTGGTCAAACTTGGGCCTTGAATGACCCGAAATTGAGAAAAAAGAGGACCAAGAACTACATGTTTTCGCTCACAATCAGGACCACATGTACAACTATCAAATGGGTATCCAAATATGATTTCATATTTCCACGTGCTGAATTTTTCTTTTCAAAAATCACCTTCATTCGGGGTTAACCATAATCAACCCTAAAACGATACGAATTTGATCGAAATGGGCCAAAATATGCTTCAACGTTACGAGGACTAGAGAACCCACTTGCATCTCCGAAATGGGTATCAAAAAATTATTTTATATTTTTAAACCCATAATTCCACTTCTTCCAAATAACCTTCATTCGATGCTGGTCAAACTTGGGCCTAGAATGACTCGAATTTTAGAAAAAGGGACCAAGAACTACACGTCTTCACTCACAATCAAGACCACATGTACAACTCTTAAATGGGTATCCAAATATGATTTCATCTTTGGAAATCAATAATTTTGCTTTTCAAAAATCACCTTCATTCCGGATTAACCAAAATAAACCCAAAACGATACGAATTTGATCGAAATGGGACAAATAATGCCTCAATGTTGTGAGATCTCGGGAACCCACCTATATCTCTCAAATGGGTATCAAAAATTATTTTATATATTTTTAACCCATAATTCCACTTCTTCCAAATAGACTTCGTTCGAGGCTGGTCAAACTTGGGCCTATAATGACCCGAAGTTGAGAAAACGGGGCCCAAGAACTACACGTCTTCTCTCGCAATCGGGAACACGTGTACAACTATCAAATGGGTATCCAAATATGTTTTCATATTTGGAAATGAAGAATTTCTCTTTTCAAAAATCACATTCATTCGGGGTTAACCAAAATCAACCCTAAAACGATACAAATTTGATCAAAATGGGCCAAAGGATTCCTCAACGTTACGAGCGCTCGGGAACCCACTTGCATCTCTCAAATGGGTATCAAATAATTATTTTATATTTTTAAACCCATAATTCCACTTTTTCTAAATAGCCTTCATTCGAGGCTGGTCAAACTTGGGCCTAGAATGACCCGAAGTTGAGAAAAAGGGGCCCAAGAACAACACGTCTTCGATTGCAATTAGGACCACATTACAACTCTCATATGGGTATCCAAATATGGGGTTAACCAGAATCAACCCTAAAAAAATACGAATTTGATCGAAATGGGCCAAAGAATGCTGCAACGTTACGAGCGCTCAGGAACACACTTGCATCTCTCAAATGGGTATCAAAAAATTATTTTCTATTTTTAAACCCATAATTCCACTTCTTCCAAATATCCTTCATTCAGGGCTGGTCAAGCTTGGGCCTAGAATGACCCGAAATTGAGAAAAAAGGGGCACAAGTACTACACGTCTTCGCTCACAATCAAGACCACATGTACAACTCTCAAATGGGTATCCAAATATGATTTCATATTTGCAAATGAAGAATTTTTCTTTTCAAAGATCACCTTCATTCGGGACTAAATAGAATAAACCTTAAAATGATAAGAATTTGATCGAAATGGGCCAAAGAATGCCTCAAGGTTACAAGATATTAGGAACCTACTTGCATCTTCAAAATGGGTATCAAAAAATTATTTTATATTTTTAAACCCATAATGCCACTTCTTCCAAATATCCTTCATTCGGAGCTGGTCAAATTTGGGACTAGAATGACACGACGCTGAGAAAAAGGAACGCAAGAACTACACGTCTTCACTCAGAATCAATATCACGTGTACAATTCTCAAATGGGTATCCAAATATGATTTCATCTTTGTAAATCAATAAATTTTCTTTTCAAAAATCACCTTCATTTAGGGTTAACCAGAATCAACTCTAAAATGATATGAATTTGATCGAAATTGGCCAAAGAATGAATCAACGTACGAGAGATCGCGAACACAACTATATCTCTCAAATGGGTATCAAAAATTTATTTTTTATTTTTAAACCCATAATTCCACTTCTTTCAAATAGACTTCGTTTGAGGCTGGTTAAACTTGGGGCTAGAATGACCCGAAGTTGAGAAAAAGGGGCCCAATAACTACACATCTTCGCTCACAATCGGGACCACATGTACAAGTATCAAATGGGTATCCAAATATGATTTCATCTTTGGAAATGAAGATTTTTTTTTTTCAAAAATCACCTTCATTCGAGGTTAAGTAGAATCAACCATAAAATGATACGAATTTGATTGAAATGGGCCAAAGAATGCCTCAATGTTACGAGCCCTTGAGAACCCACTTTCATCTCTCAAAAGGGTATCAAAAAAATATTTTATATTTTTAAACCCATAATTCCCCTTTTTCTAAATAGCCTTCATTCGGGGCTGGTCAAACTTGGGCCTAGAATGACCCAAAGTTGAGAAAAAGTGGCCCAATAACTACACGAATTTTCTCACAATTAGGACCACGTGTACAACTCTCATATGGGTATCCGAATATGATTTCATATTTGAAAATGAAGAATTTTTCTTTTCAAAAATCACCTTCATTCGAGGTTAACCAGAATCAACCCTAAAACGATCCGAATTTGATCGAAATGGGCCAAATATTGTCACAACGTTTTGAGCGCTCACGAACCCACTTGCATCTCTCAAATGGGTATCAAAAAATTATTTTGTACTTTTAAACCCATAATTCCACTTCTTCCAAATAGCCTTCATTCCGGGCTAGTCAAACTTGGGCCTAGAAAGAACTGAAGTTGAGAAAAAGGGGCCCGAGAACTACACGTCTTCTCTCGCAATCAAGACCACTTGTACAACTCTCACATGGCTATCCAAATATGATTTCATATTTGCAAATGAAGAATTTTGCTTTTCAAATATCACCTTCATTCGAGGTTAACCAAAATCAATCCTAAAATGATAGGAATTTGATAGAAATGGGCCAAATAATGCCTCAACGTTACTAGCGCTCGGGAAACCAATTACATCTCTCAAATGGGTATCAAAAAATTATTTTGTATTTTTAAACCCATAATTCCACTTCTTCCAAATAGCCTTCATTCGGGGTTGGTCAAATTTGGGACTAGAATGACCCGAAATTGAGAAAAAAAGGACCAAGAACTACACTTCTTCGCTTGCAATCAGGACCACGTGTACAACTCTCAAATGGGTATCCAAATATGATTTCATATTTGAAAATGAAGAATTTTTCTTTTCAAAAATCACCTTCATTCTGCGTTAACCATAATCAACCCTAAAATGATACGAATTTGATCGAAATGGGAGAAATAATGCTTCAACGTTACTAGAACTAGAGAACCCACTTGCATCTTCGAAATGGGTATCAAAAAATTATTTTATATTTTAAAACCCATAATTCCACTTCTTCCAAATAACTTTCATTCGGGGCCGGTCAAACTTGGGCCTAGAATGACCTGAATTTGAGAAAAAAGGGCCCAAGAACTACACGTCTTCACTCACAATCAAGACCACATGTACAACTCTCAAATGGGTATCCAAATATGGTTTCATCTTTGGAAATCAATAATTTTGATTTTCAAAAATTACATTCATTCCCAGTTAACCAGAATGAACACTAAAACGATATGAATTTGATCGAAATGGGCCAAAGAATGCCTCAATGTTGCGAGAGATCGGGAACCCACCTATATCTCTCAATTGGGTATCAAAAAAATATTTTATATTTTTAAACCCATAATTCCACTTCTTCCAAATAGCCTTCGATCGACATTGGCCAAACTTGGGCCTAGAATGACCTTAAGTTGAGAAAAAGGGGCCCAAGAACTACTTGTCTTCTACCACAATTGGGAACACGTGTACAACTATCAAATGTGTATCCAAATATGATTTCATGTTTGTAAATGAAGATTTTTGCTTTTCAAAAATCACCTTCATTCGAGGTTTACTGGAATCAACCCTAAAACGATATGAATTTGATCGAAACAGGCCAAAGAATGCCTCAATGTTACGAGCACTCGGGAACCCACTTACATCTCTCAAATGGGTATCAAAAAATTATTTTATACTTTTAAACCCATAATTCCACTTTTTCTAAATAACCTTCATTCAGGGCTGGTCAAACTTGGGCCTAGAATGACCCGAAGTTGAGAAAAAAGGGGCCCAAGAACAACACGTTTTTGATTGCAATTAGGACCGCGTGTACAACTCTCATATGGGTATCCAAATATGATTTCATATTTTCAAATGAAGAATTTTGCTTTTCAAAAATCACCTTCATTCGGGGTTAACCATAATCAATTCTAAAACAATACGAATTTGATTGAAATGGGCCAAAGAATGCCGCAACGTTACGAGTGTTCAGGAACCCACTTGCATCTCTCAAATGGGTATCAAAAAATTATTTTATATTTTTAAACCCATAATTCCACTTCTTCCAAATAGCCTTCATTCGAGGCCAGTCAAACTTGGGCCTAGAATGACCCAAAGTTGAGAAAAAGGGGCCCAAGTACTATGCGTCTTCGCTCACAATCAAGACCAAATCTACAACTCTCAAATGGGTATCCAAATATGCTTTCATATTTGCAAATGATAAATTTTTCTTTTCAAATATCACCTTCATTCAGGATTAACCAGAATAAACCGTAAAACGATACGAGTTTGATCGAAATGGGCCAAAATTGCCTCAACGTTACGAGATATCGGGAACCTACTTGCATCTTCGAAATGGGTATCAAAAAATTATTTTATATTTTTAAACCTATAATGCCACTTCTTCCAAATAGCCTTCATTCGGGGTTGGTTAAATTTGGGCCTAGAATGACATGACGTTGAGAAAAAGGGACCGAAGAACTACACGACTTCGCTCAGAATCAATACCACGTGTACAACTCTCAAATGGGTATCCAAATATGATTTCATCTTTGCAAATTAATAATTTTTCTTTTAAAAAATCACCTTCAATCAGGGTTAGCCGAAATCAACCATCAAATGATATGAATTTGATCGAAATTGGCCAAAGAATGACTCAAAGTTATGAGAGCTTGGGAACACACCTATATCTCTCAAATGGGTATCAAAAAAATTATTTATATTTTTAAACCCATAATTTCACTTCTTGCAAATAACCTTCGTTCGAGGCTGGTCAAACTTGGGCCTAGAATGACCTGAAGTTGAGAAAAAGGGGCCCAAGAACTACACGTCTTCGCTTACAATCAATACAATGAATATTCCTTTGATTTGAACCTGGTCTTTGTTTGCTTTCCTTGTTGACAATGCTTGCAAAAAGTGTTGGTTGGTTTCGTGATCTGGGGCATTTCTTTGACTGCTTCTCTTTTGCTGAATTTGACAAGGTTATCAAAATGCATGTGACCCATTCTTCCATGCCATAGCCAACTTTCATATTCCTTTTCTAGACAACACTTTTCATTTCCAATTTCAATTAACACATATATGTTGTTTGAAGCTCTTGCAACTATATCGACCAATTTCCATGAACCTTCTCTTCTTATCTCACACTTTTGTGAATCATAAGTAACTTTATGACCTTGGTCAAACATTTGACTCACACTTAGAATATTTTGTTTCATATCTTCTACCAGTAGAACATTTTGTGCATTTTTATTCTTGTTCCCAATTCAGAATGTGCCTTCTCCAATGATTTTGACTGAATTATCATTTCATAAGGAGATTGATCCATTTATTTCCTTTCACAATGTAAGAAATTTGTCTCTATCACCTGTCATGTATTTTGAACACCCACTGTCAACATACCAACAATGTTTCTTCTGCTTAGCTTGTAGAGCGACTGTGCATTCTTCATTGCTATATTGATCTTGCTTTCTTATCCATGTAATTTTCTAAGGTTCTTGTCTGTGACTGTTGTTATTCTGTTGAGGTTCTTTAGGAGGGACTATCATTCTGCAATTTTTGGCCATGTGTTCAAAATTGTTACATTTGTAAGATTCCACTTCAGTTCTCAAAGATTCAAACCTGTTGTAACTTCTTCTTTGTGTTTCACTAGGTCTTCTTGAGTAACCCCTTTGTGTATGACTCTCAAAGTTGTTATTGTTCCTATTGTTAGCTCTGCAATTCACATCTTTATGTCCAAAATTATTACATGCATAACATAAACCAACAAATATAGTTTGATACCTAGGAGTTGAAGTTCTTCTGAAAGAAGATGCTCTTATGAATCCTTTTTCTTCTTGAGGCCTGTCTGTCTGTTGTTGATTCTGAAATCTGAATCTTCTCAGTGGAGGAGTGTCCCTATAATCTTCATTGTACCTCTTCCTATCCCCTTTGATTGTTTCTGCATAGCTTTTTGGATTTGTTTCTTGCTTTGTTGTTTTGGATCTTGATCCCTTTTCTGTCTCAATGTATCCAAGTCCAAACTTGTCAAGATGAGATTTTTGACTGCTGATAATGTCATCCAAAACTTTTGAGCTATTCTGCATATTTTTCTTTTTAATATCCTTTCTTAGTGTGACAATATCTGCTTCCAATTTTCCAATGATCTTGTCATTTTCTTCTAGTTGTTATTTGAGTGCTTATTCAATACTTTTATATTCTTCTATTTTAATCTTCAATCTTGTTATCATTTGTTTTAGTTCTCGAGTGTCATTTTTCTTGTCTAGTTCTGCTTGTAGTTTCTTTTTTTTCTTCTTTTCTCTTCTAATAACTTCAATGGCACACATTACTTCTTCTTGATAGTCAACTTCTACCTCTTCAATTTCGTCTTCGACTTCTTCATATCCTTCTTCGGCTTCTTCATATTCTTCTTCAAGTCTTCTTTGTCATAATCTTTTACTGCCATGAATATAACTCTTCTTGTCTCACTGTCACTGATTTCATCTCCATTTGATGATGAGATGTCTTCTTTGATGCATAAGCTTTTCCTAAAATCTTTCTTTGTAGTTCTTTTGCCTTTATATGTGTGTTTTCCTTTTGAGTGACCTTCATCATTTCTCTTTTTCTTATGAGGACATTTGTTATAAAAATGACCAATACCATCACAATTAAAACAAATTAAAGGAATCTTACCTCTATACCTACCATTGGTTCTCTTGTTTAGTCTTTTGACGAAGTTGGCCACTTCTTCATCATCTTCCGAGACGTCATTGCTACTGCTATATTCTTTTTGTTCCTTTTTCTTTTGCTTTGATCTTTTGGATGCTTTGAAGGTTGCTTCTTTTACATCTAGATTTTCTTGTTCAGTTCTCAGTTCATATGTTGTGAATATTCCATGCAGTTCATCCATGCTTATTGAGTTCAGATCCGATATTTCTTCTAGTGCTGATATATTAGGGTTGAATCTCATAGGAAAATATCTTAGTACCTTTTGAACAATTACAAATTCTTCGATTTCTTCTCCCAATCCTATGATTGCATTCACTATTTTGTCAACTCTTAAGAAGTAGGCTGCAATATTCTCATCTTTCTTCATTTTTAGTTGTTCGAACTGACCTCTGTAAGTTTGAAGTTTTGTTGTTTTAACTTTTGTATCTCCTTCATAAATATTTCGAAGCTTGTCCCAAATCCCTTTGGCAGATTTACAATGTGCAACTTTGGTGAATACTATTTCACTGAGACCATTCAAAATTGCATTTGTAGCTTTGGAATTATTCTGACCAAGTTTCACTACTTTGTCATTTGTTGGTGGAACTACTGGTATTGTGTATCCATCTACAATTGATTGCCAAATTTCAAACCCCTGTGCTTGTATATATGTCTTCATCCTTATGCTCCAAAAATCATACTTATGTCCATCAAAGTGTGGTATTCCATTTTTATATGAGTCAGTACTCTCCATGATCTACCTTTCAGTGGTTAAACTGATTTCTGAAGGAGCCTACTCTGAAACCAATTGTTGGATTACTGAGACGGGGGGTGATTTAGTAATAGCATAATTATAATCCTTTTTCTCCAAATAATCCAAGTGTTATATCAAAGTAGAATTATTATCCAATAATGAGAAAAAAGAAATGAACAATCACACACATACACAATACACCAGTGTTTTATGTAGAAACCCAAATCGGGAGAAAATCATAGAATACTTTATCTTATATGTCTTGAAGAATTACATTCATTGGAAGAACCAAATTCCTTTGTTTTCCAGCTGCAACTGGAAGGAGGCTCCAACCCCCTAGTTTCTCAGGCTACAACCCGAGGGAAGCTCCAACTCCCCAATTCTCTGGCTACAACCAGAAGAAGGCTACAACACCCTATGTTCTCTAGCTACAACTGGAAGGTGGATATAACCACTTGTACTTGCCCCGTCCAACCACCCTGAAGTAGAAGTAGAAGGATGGAACCATTGTCACACTATCATTGTGAGATATACCGCTGTAAACATGTACCAATAAACCTGAACCATGCATCAACCATGCATCAACCTGTACCTCAACCCGTAATCAACCTGTACCATAAACAAGTGAATCAACCATGCACCAACCTATACCAAATAATATGTAATCAAACTGTACCATAAACAAGTGCATCAAACCATGTACCAAGTATGTACCAATCATGTGTCAACTACTCATCAACTATGACTCATCAATATGTACCGACATCATCAACTATACACCTCATGTATGTGCCAACTCATCAACTACTTGTCTCAACCATGTACCTCAACCAAAAGACCTCATCAATATAATCCTCCAAATATGATTTCTAACTCTGTAATAGACCTGGTTTATATGAACAAATACCTATAAACCTTCCTTAACTTTAACAACAAGAGACTATCATTTTCATTAAACTTTTCTTTAGTTTCACATGACTAGTTTTGGATTAGTCAACAAACCTAACTTGAAATAATCATAACTATGTACCTGTAATGAATAAAGCTATGAAACTGATACACAATTTTTTTTCAGTGTGTTTTATGCAATTCCTCCAGGTTTCACTAGTTGGAACCTTTCAGAAAAGGAGTTATAGCAAAAATGACATACCTTGCTAAATTCTGGGTTATTCTAGCGAGGGACCTTGTAGAGCGTGCCCCACATGGAATATTTGTTTTATGGATCTGAAAATGTTACATAGAATAATATAGACTATACTATAACCAACACATTTGGTCTTACATAATTTGGATCTGTTATGAAGAAGTTATGGTGTTTTTACCCGAAACACATGTTTTAGACTAGTTTCAGGACTAGCCACAAACCCTTTTCCACGGAGTGTAAATCCAAAAATACAACAACACAGAAGCTGAATTTTTTACCACTTATACTTGGATATGTTTCCTCGATGGCCTATCAATTACATGGTCTGAGTCATTCTATAAAAAAATTTATTTCGAAAATGGAATGACAAGTTATGTGACGTTACACATACCACCAAAAATGGAATGACATGTACTATCCATGTAGAATAGTATTATCTGAAAATATATCATAACTCATACCATTATCCATCAAACAAACTTGGGTCCATTACCCAAACCCAGGTTTTCCAGCTTCTCAGTGCCGCAACTCTCTAACCGTGAGAAGTTATGTGACATTCCACATACCACTGGAAATTGAATGACAATAAATATCCATATAGGATAGTTTCATTGACAAATTAATTGACCTTGATCTCATTATTCCACAAATAAGCATGGGTTCTTTGACCATACTTCTAGGATAAATCAATCCACAAAGCATCTTCCTGTGAGTGATTTTACCATAAGGGGACCACTTTGGAGTCGATCCATTTGTACTTATTGTCAACCATGACAAGACAATAATGAGTCATCTTTACATCAAACAAACTAGGGTCCATTACCAAAACCTTTGTGCTACCGGGCTTTCTTCAAGGGTTGACATCAATGACAACCAACCTTAATCAACAATCTCCTTCTTTGGCATTGATGGAAACACTTTGATGCAAAACTCAAATTATGTCATGCAATACTGAGGTCATATCACTCATGCTCCCCCTGGAAACATGCCTCTGTCCTCTGCATCTCTACTACCATTTCTCCCCCTAGAACCATGCCTCTGTCCTCTGCATCTAATGAATCTCTCCCCCTTTGTCATCAATGACAAAGGTATCTTTCCATATGGGGCTGCTCCCCCTTACTAAACTGTCCTCTTTATGGTGCTTCCTCATGTACATCTAAGACATATAAGATAAGCATTCAAAATAATTCATTTTGGAGTATAAATAACTCCAAGTATTTGGCGAAGATACTCAAAGGCTTCCCGTGGAAGTGGTTTTGTAAAGATGTCTAGCACTTGTTCTTTTGTGTCCATATACTCAACTTTTATGTTCTTTTCTACAACATGTTTCCTTATAAAGTGATACTTGATTGGAATGTGCTTCATATTGGAGTGCATCACCGGTTTCCTTGAGATACTGATGGCGCTTGTATTATCACAATAGATTGGAATGGGCTCATCATACTCAACCTATATATCTGTCAAAGTTTGTTTCATCCAAAGAACTAGTGTACAACATGCTACTGTTGCAATATACTCAGCCTCGGCTATAGATAGAGATACTGATGATTGTTTCTAGCTCAGCCATGATACTAAACACTCACCCAAGTAGAACGCTGCTCCACTGGTGCTTGTCTTTGTTTTCTTTCCTTGTTGACAATTCTTACATAAAGTGTTGGTTGGTTTCGTGATCCGGGGAATTTCTCTGACTGCTTCTCTTTTGCTAAATTTGACAAGGTTATCAAAATGTATGTGACCCATTCTTCTATGCCATAACCAACTTTCATCTTCCTTTCCTAGACAACACTTTTCATTTCCAAATTCACTTAATACATATATGTTGCTTGAATTTCTCGCAGCTCTAGCAATCAATTTTCCTGAACCTTCTTTTCTTATCTCGCATTTTTGTGAATCGAAAGTAACTTTATGACCTTGGTCACACATTTGACTCACACTTAGAATATTATGTTTCATATCTTCTACTAGTAGAACGTTTTTTGCCTTGGTATTCTTGTTCCCAATTATGACTGTGCCCTTTCCAATGATTTTAGTTGAATAATCATTTTCGAAGGAGACTGATCCATATATTTCCTTTCGTAATGTAAGAAATCTATATCTATCACCTATCATGTGTTTTGAATAGCCACTATCAACATACCAACCATGTTTCTTCTGCTTAGCTTGTAGAGCGAGCGTGCATTCTTCATTGCTATACTGATCCTTCTTTCTTATCCATGTTCTTTTGTGAGGTTCATGTATGTGACTGTTGTTATTTTGTTGTGGTTCTCTAGGAGGGATTGTCATTCTGCAATCTTTGGCCATGTGTCCAGAATTGTTACATTTGTAACATTCCACTTCAGTGATCAAAGATTCAAACCTCTTGTAACTTATTCTATGTGTTTCATTAGGCCTTCTTGGATAAACCCTTTGTGTATGACTTTCAAAGTTGTTTATGTTCCTGTTGTTAGCTCTGCAATTCACAACTTTATGTCCAAAATTATTACATGCATAACATAAACCAAAAAATATAGTTTGATACATGGGAATTGAAGATCTTATGAAAGGAGGTACTCTTATAAATTCTTCTTCTTCATGAGGCCTATCTATCGGTTGTTGATTATGAAATCGGAATCTTATCAGTGGAGGAGTGTCCCTGTAATCTTCCTTGTAGATCTTCCTATTCCCCTTGATTGTTTTTGCATATCTTTTTGGATAAGTTTCTTGCTCTATTATTTTGGAGCTTGATCCTTTTTCTGTCTGATTGTATCCAAGTCCGGACTTGTCATGATAAGATTTTTGACTCATGATAATGTCATCCAAAATTTTTGAGTTGTTTTACATATTTTCTTTTGAAGATCCTTTCTTAATGTGACAATCTTTGCTACCAAATTTCCAATAATCTTGTCTTTTTCTTCTAGCTGTTCTTTGAGTGATTCTTCAATTATTTTATCTTCTTCTATTTGAACCTTCAAATTTGTGATCATTTGTTCTAGTTCTTGAGTGTCTTATTTCTTGTCTAGTTCTTTTTGTAGTTTCTTGTTTTTCTTCTTTTCTCTAATGATAACTTCTATGGAACACATTAATTCTTCCCAGTAATCAAATTTTGCCTCTTCAGTTTCTTCTTTGACTTCTTCATATTCTTCTTCGGCTTCTTCATATTCTTCTTCGGAGTCTTCTTTATCAGAGTCTTCTACTACCATGAATATAACTCTTTTTGTCTCACTGTCACTGACTTCATCTTCATATGATGATGAGATGTCTTCTTTGGTGCATAAGCTTTTCTTGAAAACTTTCTTTGTGGTTCTTTTTCCTTTATATGTTTGTTTGTCTTTTGAGTAACTTTCATCATTTCTCTTTTTCTTATAAGGACATTTGTTAGAAAAATGACCAATACCATCACAATTAAAACAAATTAAATGAAGCTTACCTCTATACCTACCGTTGGTTCCCTTGTTCAGTCTTTTGACAAAGTTTGCCACTTCTTCATCATCTTCCGAGACGTCACTGCTGCTGCTATGTTCTTCTTTTTGCCTTCCCTTTTTCTTTGACTTTTTGATGCTTTGAAGGTTGCTTCTTTTATATCTGGATTTTTCTATTCAATTCTCATTTCATATGTGTGAATATTTCATGTAATTCATCTATGCTTATTGAGTTTAGATTTGATCTTTCTTCTAGTGTTGATATCTTAGGGTCAAATCTCATAGGAAGAGATCTTATTACTTTTTGAAAAATTATAGATTCTTTGATTTCTTCTCCCAATCCTATGATTGCATTTACTATTTCATCAACTCGTAAAAAGTACGCTACAATATTCTCATCTTCCTTCATCTTAAGTTGTTCGAACTGACCTCTAAGTTTGAAGCTTTGACTTTTGAATCTCCTTCATAAATATTTTGAAGTTTGTCCTAAATCTCTTTAGCGGATTTAAAATGTGCAACTTTGGTGAATATCGTTTCACTAAGACCATTAAGAAGTGCATTTTTGGCTTTGGAATTATTCTGACCGAGTTTCACTGCTTTGTCATTTGTTGGCGGAACTGATGGTGTTGTGTATCCATCTACAATTGATTGCCAAATTTCAAATTCCCGTGCCTTTATATATATTTTCATCCTTATGCTCCAAAATGAATTCTTCTGTCCATTGAAATGTGGTATTCCATTTTTATATAATTTTTTTCTCTCCATGATCTACCTTTCAGTGGTTAAACTGATTTCTGAAGGAACGTGTTCTGATACAAATTTTTGGATTACTGAGAGGGGGGGGGGTGAATTAGTAATAGAGAAATTTAATCCTTTTTAACCATATAATCCAAGTGTTATATCAATGTAGTATTATCATCCAATAATTGCAGAGTAAATAAACAATGAACAAATGAAAAATCATACACATACACAATACACCAGTGTTTTATGTGGAAACCCAAAGCGGGAGAAAACCACATAATGATTTTTATTATATGTATTGAATAATTACATTCATTGGAAGCACCAAATTCCTTTGTTTTCCAGCTGCAACTGGAAGGAGGATCCAACCCTCTTGTTTCTCAGGATACAACTTGAAGGAAGCTCCAACTCCCCTATTCTCTGGCTACAACCATAAGGAGTCTAGAACCCCCTATGTTCTCCGGCTACAACCAGAAGGTAGCTAAAACCACCTGTACTTGCCCCGTCCAACCGCCCTGAAGTAAAAATAGAATTATGGAACCAATGTCACACTATCACTATGAGATATACCGCTATAAACCAGTACCAATAAACCTGAACCATGCGTCACATGTACCTCAACCTGTACCATAAACAAGTGCATCAACCATGCACCAACCTGTACCAAACAACCTGTAATCAACTTGTACCATAAACAAGTGCATCCAACCATGTACCGAGTATGTACCAATCATGTGTCAACTACTCATCAACTATGACTCATCAATATGTACCGACATGATCAACTATACACCTCATGTATGTGCCAACTCATCAACTACTTGTCTCAACCATGTACCCAACGTGTACCTCAACCAAAAGCCCTCATGAATATCTTCATACAAATATGATTTGTAACTCGGTAATAAACCTGGTGTATATGATCACATACTTGCAAACCGTCCTTAACTTTAACAACAAAAGACTATCATTTTCAACAAACTTTTCTTTAGTCTCACATGACTAGTTTTGGATTAGTCAACAACCCTAACTTGAAATAATAATAACTATGTAATTGTAATGAATAAATATCTGAAACTGATATACAATGTTCTTCAGTGTTTTTTATGCAATTACTCCAGGTGTCACTACTTGGAACTTTTCAGAAAACGAGTTATAACAAAAATGACATACCTTGTTGAATTTTGCCTTAATCTAGCGAGTGAACTTGTAGAGCGTGCCCCACATGGAATATTTTTTGAATGGATCTGAAAATGTTACAAAAAATAATACAGATGGTACTCTAAACAACACATTTGTTCTTATGGAATTTGGATCTTTTATGAAGAAGTTACGACGTTTTTACCTGAAACACGTGTTTTAGACTAGTTTCAGGACTAACCACAAACCCTATTTTCCACAGACTGTAACTCCAAAATACAACGACCCAGAAACTGCTTTTTTTACCATAGATACTTGGATATGTTTCCTCAATGTAATATCAATTTCATGGTCTGAATCATTCTAGAAAAAAATTATTTCAAAAATGGTGAGATGACCTGTAAATAACATACCTTAGAAAGCATCATCAAAAGAATTTATCCTCCCTTGAA
>ML836850.1:0-24274 GCA_009831015.1 Picea engelmannii | reverse complement strand
AAGCAATGAATGAAGAACTTGATCAGATTGAGAAAAACAATACGTGGGAGATGGTTCAAAGACCTGAAGGTAAAAACGTCATTGGCTCCAAATGGATCTTTAAGAATAAGTTGAATGAGCAAGGACAAGTTATCAGGAAAAAATAAATGTTAGTCTGTAAAGGCTATGCTCAGATAGAAGGGCTATATTTTTATGAAACATTTGCACCCATAGAAAGATCAGAAGCTATCATAATGTTTCTTGCCTATGCTTGTCATAAAAGGTTTAAAGTCTATCAAACGAATGTCAAGTCAGCTTTTCTAAATGGAGATTTAAGTGAAGAAGTCTATATGGAACAACCAGAGGGTTTCAAACTATTTGATAACCCTGACTTAATATGCAAGTTAAAGAAAGATTTATATGGGTTAACACAAGCCCCTCGAGCCTGGTATCACAGACTGGATACGTATCTCAAAGACAAAGGGTTGAAGAGAGGAACAATTGACAACAATCTGTATATTAAAACAAAGGATAATAATTTGCTCATCGTATTGGTCTATGTAGATGACATCATCTTTGGATGTAATAAGGATTCATTGGTACAATGGTTTGCTTCTGCCATGGAGTCTGAATTTGAAATGTCTGTGATAGGAGAACTATCATTTTTTCTTGGTCTGCAAATTACTCAGAGGTCCAAAGGGATGTCCATTTCTCAAGAAAAATATCTAAGAGAAATGTTGAAAAGGTTTCAAATGGAAGATTCTAAACCTGTGGGTACACCTATGGTAACTGGATGTAAATTAAGCAAGGATGATGTTTCACCTGATGTGGATCAAAGCTCATATCGATCAATGATAGGTAGCCTGCTGTACATCACAACATCTCGCCCAGACATAATGCATGCTGTAGGAATGGTAGGAAGATATCAGGCTGCACCTAAATAGAGTCATTTGCAAGCTATCAAAAGGATATTCAGGTATTTAAGAGAAACAATGACTTATGGTCTGTGGTATCCCGGAAATCAGAATTTTCAGTTAACTGCTTATTCAGATGCAGATTGGGCAAACTGTGTTGATGAGAGAAAAAGCACCAGTGGAGGAGCATTCTTCCTAGGTGATTATTTAGTAGCATGGCTTAGTAAAAAACAAGGTTCCATTTCTTTATCAACCACAGAGGCAAAGTACATTGCTTCTGCTACCTATTGCACTTAGGTATTATGGATGATTCAGACACTTGCAGACTTAGAGGTAAAATACACTGCACCGATCCCAATTCATTATGATAACACTAGTGCCATTAGTGTGTCTAAAAATCCTGTATTCCACTCCAAGACCAAGCATATTCCCACAAAATATCATTTTCTGAGAGAGCAGGTCACCAATCAGATTGTTCAGGTCCATTACATTCCCACTACAGAACAAATTTTAGACATCTTTACTAAACCCCTAGCCAAGACACCTTTTGAATATCTCAGACAGAAGCTGGGTGTCATCCCGTCTCACATCTAAGAGAGTCCATTAGGTCAGGGGGAGTTTCTGTTGGTTTAATATTTGATACCTCCTAAAAATACTACAACAGCTTAGGGGGAGCATGTTCTCTTTGACATTGATGTCAAAGGGGGAGAAAAGAATTCTGGTGCCTTAGTTGCCATCAATGCCAAAGGGGGAGATTGTTGGTAAATGTTTAACATGCAACATATACTTGTCATTGATGGCAAGGACAACAATGAATATGGAATGATTACAAGAAGTATTTTAGGAAGACACTGCAGAGAAAGCCCGATAAGTTCAGAAGAGATAGTGCAGAGGATTGTTGGCAGGTTTAACAAGCAAAGTGAGCTTGTCATTGATGGCAGGATCAGAGTGTGCATTGATGGCAAGAAAAATGATGGAAAAGATCAACATGATTAGCAACGCAGTGATAATGGAAGAGGAGGATCATCAGTGATCATTGGACTCCATCCCGAATCCCCGATGACCGTCAGATATGAATTCAGACAAGAAGAACGCACAGAAGAGGAGGACAAATCTTAGGCGTCAGATATGAGCATAAGATCCGACCATCGTTGGATCAGGGAGAACCTGGACGTTCATTAAAGAGAAAGAAGAGGCGAAATGTGAAATGCCAAAATATGTTGGTCTGACTCCATTTCAGAGTTTTGTAGATCGAGACTTGAAGGCTTGAGATCCTTCATCATAAGAAGGCGAAATCGCGAAGTGTCAAAATTGCGAAGTGCCGAAATCGCGAAATACAAAATGGCGAAATGATCCTAGCTGTTGGATCAAGGTGTGATCTAGGCCGTCAGATCCAGAAGGTGAATATGGCAGACCACGTCAGAAAGGATAGTCGTGGACCGTTGGATCAAGATGACGCGTGGTGAAAAATCAGAGCACCACAAAGACTCCATTTGATCAAAATCAGAATCAACCCTAAATTATATGAATTTGATTGAAATGGGCCAAAGAATGCCTCAACGTTGCGAGAGCTCGAGAACCCACCTATATGTCTCAGTTAGGTATCAAAAAATTATTTTATATTTTTAAACCCATAATTCCACTTCTTCCAGCGTTCGTTCGAGGCTGGTCAAACTTAGGCCAAGAATGACCCGAAGTAGAGAAAAACGAGCCCGAGAACTACAAGTCTTCTCTTGTAATCGAGACCACATGTACAACTCTTAAATGGGTATCCAAATATGATTTCATCTTTGGAAATGAAGAATTTTTCTTTTCAAAAATTACCCTCATTCGGGGTTAACTAGAATCAACCCTAAAATGATGCAAATTTTATTGAAATAGGCCAAAGAATGCCTCAATGTTACGAGCCCTTGAAAACCCACTTGGATCTCTCAAATGGGTATCAAAAAATTATTTTATATTTTTAAACCCATAATTCCACTTTTTCTAAATAGCATTCGTTCGGGGCTAGTCAAACTTGGGCCTTGAATGACCCGAAGTTGAGAAAAAGGGGCCCAACAACTACATGTCTTCACTTGAAATTAGGATCACCTGTACAACTCTCAAATGGGTATCCAAATATGATTTCATATTTGTAAAGGAAGAATTTTTCTTTTCCAAAATCTCCTTCATTCAGGATTAACCAGAATTGACCCTAAAACGATACGAATTTGATTGAAATGGGAAAGAGAATGCCTCAACGTTACGAGCGATCGGGAACCCACTTGCATCTTTGAAATGGGTATCAAAAAATTATTTTTGTATTTTTAAACCCATAATTCCACTTCTTCCAAATAGCCTTCATTCGACGCTGGTCAAAATTGGGCCTAGAATGACCCGCAGTTGAGAAAAAGGGGCCCAATAAATACACGTCTTCGCTCACAATCAAGACCATGTGTACAACTCTCAAATTGGTATCCAAATATGATTTCACATTTGCAAATGAAGAATTTTTCTTTTCAAAAATCACCTTCATTCAGGGTTAATCAGAATCAACCCTAAAACGATACAAATTTGATCGAAATGGGCCAAAGAATTCCTCAATGTTACGAGTGCCCGAGAACCCACTTTCATCTCTCAAATGGGTATCAAAAAATTATTTTATTTTTTAAAACCCATAATTCCACTTCTTCTAAATAGCCTTCATTCGTGGCTGGTCAAAATTGGGCCTATAATGATCCGAAGTTGAGAAAAAGGGGCCCAAGAACTACACGTCCTCGCTCACTATGAGGACAACATTTACAACTCTCAAATGGGTATCCAAATATGATTTCATATTTTCAAATGAAGGATTTTTCTTTTCAAAAATCACCTTCATTCGGGGTTAACCAGAATCAAGCCTAAAACGATTCGAATTTGATCGAAATGGGAAAAAGAATGCCTGAAAGTTACGAGCGCATAGGAAACCACTTGCATCTCTCAAATGGGTATCAAAACATTATTTTGTATTTATAAACCCATAAGTCTACTTCTTCCAAATAGCCTTCATTCGGGGCTGGTCAAACTTGGGCCTAGAATGACCCGAAGTTGAGAAAAAGGGGCCCAAGAACTACACGTATTCGCTCGCAATCAAGACCAGATGTTCAACTCTCAAATGGGTATCCAAATATGATTTCATATTTGCAAATGAAGATTTTTGATTTTCAATAATCACCTTCATTCGAGGTTAACAAAAATCAACCCTAAAATGATACGAATTTGATAGAAATAGGCCAAAGAATGCCTCAACGTTGTGAGATCTTAGAAACCCACCTATATCTCTCAAATGGGTATGAAAAATTTATTTATATTCTTAAACCCTTAATTCCATTTCTTCCAAATAACCTTCATTCGAGGTTGGTCAAACTTGGGCCTAGAATGACCCGAAGTTGAGAAAAAGGGGCCCAAGAACTACATGTCTTCTTCCGCAATCGGGAACTCGTGTGCAACTATCAAATGGGTATGCAAATATGATTTCATATTTGGAAATAAATAATTTGTCTTTTCAAAAATCACCTTTATTCATGGTTAACCAGAATAAACCCTAAATCGATATGACTTTGATCAAAATGGGCCAAAGAAAGCCTCAACGTTACGAGCGCTCGGGAAAACACTTTCAACTCTCAAATGGGTATCAAAAAATTATTTTATATTTTTAAACCCATAATTCCTCTTTTTCTAAATAACCTTCATTTGGAGTTGGTCAAACTTGGGCCTAGAATGACCCGAAGTTGAGAAAAAGGGGCCCAAGAACAACACGTGTTCGATTGTAATTAGGACCACGTGTACAATTCTCATATGGGTATCCAAATATTATTTCATATTTGCAAATGAAGAATTTTTCTTTTAAAAAATCACCTTCATTCGGGGCTAACCAGAATCAACCCTAAAATGATACGAATTTGATCAAAATGGGCCAAAGAATGCCGCTATGTTACGATCACTCAGGAACTCACTTGCATCTCTCAAATGGGTATCAAAAAATTATTTTTTATTTTTTAACCCATAATTCCACTTCTTCCAGATAGCCTTCATTCGGGGCTGGTCAAACTTGGGCCTTGAATGACCCGAAGTTGAGAAAAAGGGGCCCAAGTACTACACGTCTTCGCTCACAATATAGAACACATGTACAACTCTCAAATGGGTATCCAAATATGATTTCATATTTGCAAATGAAGAATTTTTCTTTTCAAAGATCACGTTCATTTGGGATTAACCAGAATAAACCTTAGAACAATACGAATTTGATCGAAATGGGCCAAAGAATGCTTCAATGTTAGGAGATATCGGGAACCTGCTTGCATCTTTGAAATGGGTATCAAAAAATTATTTTATATTTTTAAACCCATAATGCCACTTCTTCCAAATAGCCTTCATTTGGGGCTGGTCAAATTTGGGCCTAGAATTACACGACATTGAGAAAAAAGTGACCCAAGAACTACACGTCTTCACTCAGAATCGATACCACGTGTACAACTCTCAAATTGGTATCCAAATATGATTTCATCTTTGCAAATCAATAATTTTTCTTTTCAAAAATCACTTTAATTTAGGGTTAACCAAAATCAACCCTAAAACGATATGAATTTGATTGAAATTGGCCAAAGAATGACTCAATGTTACGAGAGCTCGGGAACACACCTATATCTCTCAAATGGGTATCAAAAAAATATTTTATATTTTTAAACCCATAATTCCACTTCTTTCAAATAGCCTTCGTTTGAGGCTGGTCAAATTTGGGCCTAGAATGACCCAAAGTTGAGAAAAAGGGGCTGAAGAACTACACGTCTTCGCTCGCAATCGGGACCACATGTACAACTCTAAAATGGGTATCGAAATATGATTTCATCTTTTGAAATGAAGATTTTTCTTTTTCAAAAACCACCTTCATTTGGGGCTAACCAAAATCAACCCTAAAATGATACGGATTTGATCGAAATGGGCCAAAGAAAACCTCAATGTTACGAGCGCTCGGGAACCCACTTGCATCTCTCAAATGGGTATAACAATATTATTTTATATTTTTAAACCATAATTCCTCTTCTTCTAAATAACCTTCATTCGGGGCTGGTCAAACTTGGGCCTAGAATGACTCGAAGTTGAGAAAAAGGGGTCCAAGAACTACACATCTTCGCTTGCAATTAGGACCATGTGTACAACTCTTAAATGGGTATCCAAATATGATTTCATATTTGCAAATGAAGAATTTTTCTCTTCAAAAATCACCTTCATTTGGGGTTAACTAGAATCAACCCTAAAATGATATGAATTTGATCGAAATGGGAAAAATAATGCCTCAACGTTACAAGCGCTTGCGAACCCACTTGCATCTCTCAAATGGATATCAAAAAATTATTTTGTATTTTTAAACCCATAATTCTACTTCTTCCAAATAACCTTCATTTGGGGCTAGTCAAACTTGGGCCTAGAATGACCTGAAGTTGAGAAAAAGGGGACTAAGAATGACACGACTTCTCTCACAATCAAGACCACGTGTACAAATCTCAAATGGGTATCCAAATATGATGTCATATTTTCAAATGAAGAATTTTTCTTTTCAAAAATCACCTTCATTCGTGGTTAACCAGAATCAACCCTAAAACTATATGAATTTGATCGAAATGGGCCAAAGAATGTCTCAATCTCGCGAGAGCTCGGGAACCCACCTATATCTCTCAATTAGGTATCAAAAAATTATTTTGTATTTTTAAACCCATAATTCCACTTCTTCCAAATAGCCTTTGTTCGAGGATGGTCAAACTTGGGCCTAGAATGACCCGAAGTTGAGAAAAACGGGCCCAAGAACTACATGTCTTCTCTCGCAATCGGGACCACGTCTAGAACTCTTAAATGGGTATCCAAATATGATTTCATCTTTGGAAATGTAGAATTTGTCTTTTCAAAAATCACCTTCATTCGGGGTTAACCAAAATCAACCCTAAAACAATATGAATTTGATAGAAATGGGCCAAAGAATGCCTCAATGTTACGAGCGCTCGGTAACCCACTTGTATCTCTCAAATGGGTATCATTTTTATTTATTTTTATTTTTAAACCCATACTTCTACTTTTTCTAAATATCCTTCGTTTGGGGTTGGTCAAACTTGGGCCTAGAATGATCTGAAGTTGAGCAAAAGGGGCCCAAGAACTATGTGTCTTCGCTTGCAATTAGGACCACATGCAAAAATATCAAATTGGTATCCAAATATGATTTCAGATTTGCAAATGAAGAATTTTCCTTTTCAAAAATCACCTTCATTCAGGATTAACCAGAATTGACCCTAAAATGATACGGATATGATCGAAATGGGAAAGAGAATGCCTCAACGTTATGAGCGCTTTGAAACCCACTTGCATCTCTCAAATGGGTATCAAAAAATTATTTTGTATTTTAAACCCATAATTCCACTTATTCCAAATAGCCTTCATTTGGGGTTGGTCAAACTTGGGCCTAGAATTACCCGAAGTTGAGAAAAAGGGGCCCAAGAACTACACGTTTTCGCTTGCAATCAAGACCACGTGTACAAATCTCAAATGGGTATCCAAATATGATTTCATATTTGCAAATGAATACTTTTTCTTTTCAAAAATCACCTTCATTCGGGGTTAACCAAAATCAACCCTAAAATGATACAAATTTAATAGAAATGGGCCAAAGAATTCCTCAATGTTACGAGTGCTAGAGAACCCACTTGCATCTCTCAAATGGGTATCAAAAAATTATTTTATATTTTTAAACCCATAATTCCACTTCTTCTAAATAGCCTTCATTCGTGGATAGTCAAACTTGTGCCTAGAATGACTCGAAGTTGAGAAAAAGGGGCCCAAGAACTACACGTCCCCGCTCGCAGTTAGGACCACATGTACAACTCTCAAATGGGTATCCAAATATGATTTCATATTTTCAAATGAAGAATTTTTCTTTTCAAAAATCACCTTCATTCGGGGTTAACAAGAATCAACCCTAAAACGATACGAATTTGATCGAAATGGGAAAAAGAATGCCTCAACGTTACGAGCACTCGCGAACCCACTTGCATTTCTCAAATGGGTATCAAAAAAATATTTTGTATTTTTAAACCCATAATTCCACTTCTTCCAAATAGACTTAATTCGGGGCTGGTCAAACTTGGGCCTAGAATGACTCGAAGTTGAGAAAAAGGGACTGAAAAACTACAAGTCTTCGATCACAATCAAGACCATGTATACAACTCTTAAATGGGTATCCAAATATGATGTCATATTTGGAAATGAAGAATTTTTGTTTTCAAAAATCACCTTCATTCGGGGTTAACCAGGATCAACCCTAAAACTATATGAATTTGATTGAAATGGGCCAAATAATGCCTCAACATTGCGAGAGCTCAGGAACCCAACTATATCTCTCAATTAGGTATGAAAAAATTATTTTATATTTTTAAACCCATAATTCCACTTCTTCCAAATAGCCTTCATTTGATGTTGGTCAAACTTGGGCCTATAATGACCTGAAGTTGAGAAAAACGGGCCCAAGAACTACACGTCTTCTCCCGCAATCGGAACCACGTGTACACCTCTCATATGGGTATCCAAATATGATTTCATCTTTGGAAATGAAGAATTTTTTGTTTCAAAAATCACCTTCATTCAGAGTTAACTAGAATCAACCCTAAAACGATACGAATTTCATTGAAATGGGCCAAAGAATGCATCAATGTTACGAGCATTTAGGAACCCACTTGAATCTCTCAAATGGGTATCAAAAAAATATTTTATATTTTTAAACCCATAATTGCACTTTTTCTAAATAGTTTTCATTCGGGGCTGGTCAAACTTCGACCTAGAATGACTTGAAGGTTAGAAAAAGGGGCTGAATAACTACACGTCTTCGATCGCAATTAGGACCATGTGTAAAACTCTCATATGGGTATCCAAATATGATTTCATATTTGCAAATGAAGAATTTTTCTTTTCAAAAATCACCTTCATTCTAGGTTAACAAGAATCAACACTAAAACGATCAGAATTTGATCGAAACGGGCCAAAGAATGTTGCAACGTTACGAGCGCTCAGGAACCCACTTACATCTCTCAAATTTAGTATCAAAAAATTATTTTGTAGTTTTAAACCCATAATTCCACTTCTTCCAAATAGGCTTCATTCGGGGCTTGTCAAACTTGGGCCTAGAATGAATCGAAGTTGAGAAAAAGGGGCCCAAGAACTACACGTCTTCGCTCGCAATCAAGACCACATGTACAACTCTCAAATGGGTATCCAAATATAATTTCATATTTGCAAATGAAGAATTTTTCTTTTTCAAAAATCACCTTCATTCGAGGTTAACCAGAATCAACCCTAAAATGATACGAATTTGATTGAAATGGGCCAAAGAATGCCTCAACGTTACGAGCACTCAACAACCCACTTGCATCTCTCAAATGGGTATCAAAATATTATTTTATATTTTTAAACCCATAATTCCACTTCTTCTAAATAGCCTTCATTTGGGGCTAGTCAAACTTGGGCCTAGAATGACCCGAAGTTGAGAAAAAGGGGACCAAGAACTACACGTCTTCTCTCGCAATAGGGAACACATGTACAACTATAAAATGAGTATCCAAATATTATTTCATCTTTGGAAATGACAAATTTGTCTTTTCAAAAATCACCTTCATTCACGGTTAACCGTAATGAACCCTAAAACAATACGAATTTGATCAAAATGGGCCAAAGAATGCCTCAACGTTTTGAGTGCTCAGGAACCCACTTGAATCACTCAAATGGGTATCAAAAATTTATTTTATATTTTTAAACCCATAATTCCACTTTTTCTAAATAGCCTTCATTCGGGGCTGGTCAAACTTGGGCCTAGAATGATCCAAAGTTGAGAAAAAGGGGCCCAAGAAGTACACGTCTTCTCTCGCAATTAGGACCATGTGTACAACTCTCAAATGGGTATCCAAATATGATTTCATATTTTCAAATGAAGAATTTTGCTTTTCAAAAATCACCTTCATTTGGGGTTAACCAAAATCCACCCTAAAACGATACAAATTTGATCAAAATGGGAAAAAGAATGCCTCAAGGTTTCGAGCGCTTGAGAACCCACTTGCATCTCTAAAATGGATATCAAAAAGTTATTTTGTATTTTTAAACCCATAATTCCACTTCTTGCAAATAGCCTTCGTTCGAGGTTGGTCAAACTGGGGACTAGAATGACCGAAAGTTAAGAAAAAGGGGCCCAAGAACTACACATCTTCACTCACAATCAAGACCACGTGTCTAACTCTCAAATGGGTATCCAAATATGATTTCATATTTGGAAATGAAGAATTTGTCTTTTCAAAAATCGCCTTCATTCAGGGTTAAGCATAATCAACCCTAAAACTATTTGAATTTGATCGAAATGGGCCAAATAATGCCTCAATGTTACAAGCGCTCGGGAACCCACTTGCATCTCTCAAATGGGTATCAAAAAATTATTTTATATTTTCAAACCCATAATTCCACTTTTCCAAATTGCGTTCATTCGGGGCTGGTCAAACTTGGGCCTAAAATGACCTGAAAATGAGAAAAAGGGGCCCAAGAACTACACATCTTTGCTCACAATCAAGACCACGTGTAAAACACTCAAATGGGTATCGAATTATGATTTCATATTGGCAAATGAAGAATTTGTTTTTTCAAAAATCACCTTCATTCGGGGTTAACCAGAATAAACCCTAAAACGATACGAATTTGATCGAAATCGGAAAAATAATGCCTCAACGTTACGAGCGCTCGGGAACCCACTTGCATCTCTCAAATGGGTATCAAAAAATTATTTTTTATTTTTAAACCCATAATTCCACTTCTTCCAAATAGCCTTCATTCAGGGCTGGTCAAACATGGGCCTAGAATGACCCGAAACTGTGAAAAAATGGGCCCAAAAACTACACGTCTTCGCTTGCAATCCAGACCACATGCACAACTCTCAAATGGGTATCCAAATATGATTTTATATTTGCAAATGAAGACTTTGTATTTTCAAAAATCACCGTCATTTGGGGTTTACCAGAATCGACCCTAAAAATGATACGTATTTGCTTGAAATGGACCAAAGAATGCCTCAACGTTGTAAGAGCTAGGGAACCCACCCATATCTCTCAAATGCGTATCAAAAAGTTATTTTATATTTTTAAACCCATAATTCCACTTCTTCCAAATAGCCTTCGTTCGAGGCTGGTCAAACTTGCGCCTAGAATGTCTCGAAGTTGAGAAAAAGGGGCTCAAGAACTACACGTCTTCTTCCGAAATCGTGACCACGTGTACAAATCTCAAATGGGTATCCAAATATGTTTTCATATTTGCAAATGAATGATTTTTATTTTCAAAATTCACCTTCATTTGGGGTTAACCAGAATCAACCCTAAACCGATATGAATTTGATCGAAATGGGCCAAAGAATGCCTCAATGTTATGAGCTATCATGAACCCACTTGCATCTCTCAAATGGGTATTGAAAAATTATTTTATATTTTTAAACCCATAATTCCACTTTTTCTAAATAGCCTTCATTCAGGGCTGGTCAAACTTGGGCCTAGAATGACTCGAAGTTGAGAAAAATATGCCCAAGAACTACACGTCTTAGCTCGCAATCAAGACCACATGCACAACTCTCAAATGGGTATCCAAATATGATTTCATATTTGGAATTGAAGAATTTTTCTTTTCAAAAATCACCTTCATTCGGGGTTAACCATAATAAACCCTAAAAACGATATGAATTTGATCGAAATGGGCCAAACAATGCCTCAACGTTATGAGTGCTCGAGAACCCACTTGCATCTCTCAAATGGGTATCAAAACATTATTTTATATTTTTAAACCCATAATTCCAATTCTTATAAATAACCTTCATTCAAGGCTGGTCAAACTTGGGCCTAAAATGACTTCGAAGTTGAGAAAAAGGGGCCCAAAAACTACACGTCTTTGCTTGCAATTACGACCATGTGTACAACTCTCATATTGGTATCCAAATATGATTTCATATTTGTAAATGAAGAATTTTTCTTTTCAAAAATCACCTTCATTCGGGGTTAACTAGAATCAACCCTAAAACGAACCGAATTTGATCGAAATGGGAAAAATAATGCCTGAAAGTTATGAGCGGTTAGTAACCCACTTTCATCTCGCAAATGGGTATAAAAAAAATATTTTGTATTTTTAAACCCATAATTCCACTTCTTCCAAATAGCCTTCATTCTGGGCTGGTCAAACTTGGGCCTAAAATGACCAGAAGTTGAGAAAAAGGGACCTAATAACTACACGTCTTCGCTCACAATCAAGACTATGTGTACAACTCTCAAATGGGTATCCAAATATGATTTTGTATTTGCAAATGAAGAATTTTTCTTTTCAAAAATAACCTTCATTCAGGGTTAACCAAAATCAACCCTAAAACGATATGTATTTGATCGAAATGGGCAAAGGATGCCTCAACGTTGCGATATCTCGGGAACCCACTTATGTCTCTCAAATGGGTATCAAAAAATTATTTTATATTTTTAAATCCATAATTCCACTTCTTCCAAATAACCTTTGTTTGAGGTTGGTCAAAACTCGAGGCTAGAATGACTCGAAGTTCAGAAAAGGGGCGCAAGAACTACATGTCTTCGCTCACAATCAATTCCACATATACAACTCTCAAATGGGTATCCAAATATGATTTCATATTTGCAAATGAAGAATTTTTCTTTTCAAAAATCACCTTCATTTGGGGTTAACCAGAATCAACCCTAAAATGATACAAATTTGATTGAAATGGGCCAAAGAATGCCTCACGTTACGACTGCTCGAGATCCCACTTGTATCTCTCAAATATGTATCGAAAAATTATTTTGTATTTTTAAACCCATAATTCCAATTCCTCTAAATAGCCTTCATTTGGGGCTGGTCAAACTTGGGCATAAAATGACCCAAAGTTGAGAAAAAGCGGCCCAAGAACTAGACGTCTTCGCTCGTAATTAGGATGGCGTGTACAACTCTCAAATGGGTATCCGAATATGATTTCATATTTTCAAATGAAGAATTTTGCTTTTCAAAAATCACCTTCATTCGGGGTTAACCAGAATCAACCCTAAAACAGTATGAATTTGATCGAAATGGGAAAAAGAATGCCTCTGCGTTTCCTTGAATCTCTCAAATGGGTATAAAAAAATTATTTTGTATTTTTAAACCCATAATTCCACTTCTTCCAAATAGCCTTCATAAAGGGCTGGTCAAACTTGGGACTAGAATGACCTGAAGTTGAGAAAAAGGGGCCCAAGAACTACATGTCTTTGCTTACAATCAATACCACGTGTACAAATCTCAAATGGGCATCCAAATATGATTTCATATTTGCAAATGAAGAATTTTTCTTTTCAAAAATCACCTTCATTTGGGGTTAACCAGAATCAACCCTGAAATGATATGAATTTGATCAAAATGGGCCAAAGAATGCCTCACGTTACGAGTGCTCGGGAACCCACTTGCATCTCTCAAATGGGTATCAAAAAATTATTTTGTATTTTTAAACCCATAATTCTACTTCTTCCAAATAGCCTTCATTTGGGGCTGGTCAAACTTGGGCCTAGAATGACCTGAAGTTGATAACAAGGGCCCCAAGAACTACACATGTTCGCTTGCAATCAAGATTTTAGGGACCTAACCCGCACATAGGTAGAACAATATATTCAGATGTAATAAAGGGAAATATTAATAAGGCCTTGCAATAAAGTAGAATAAGTCGAATGTAAGAAGACCTAATAAAAGCTTTCGCTTCTAGAAGGATCTTCATCTAGATGCTTCTTTTGATAGAAATATTTAGTATAAATAGGAGTCAAGGGTATGAGAACCCTAGCTTCGATATTATTGTAATAGAGATTTTATCGACTGGAGGTTGCCCCCTCAAAGAGGCTCGTGAACGTTGCTCTCAAAATCAAAGTGCTCTTTCTGTTGTTATTTTGATATGATTTCAATATTATTGTGGTGTTGTTATGGTTATATTGCTGTTTATCTTCCATTTCTATCATTTTATTTCTGTTATGCATACTTTTTATATCTGGAATATTTCAAGTGGTATCAGAGCACTTTCGTCGGCATAAATTGTGGGTTAATTTTTTTTTTTTTTTCAGGGTAGAGACGTATTCCATCGTCTTTAATCCATAGAGATCTATCGTTACACGCATAAACCCACGATTGAGGGATTCATACACGTAGGAAATACAAGTGGTACTTACACGCACATCTGTTGGGCACCCTTGTAACCCCTGTTGGTACCCCTTCAAGTGGTTGCGCATCAGACAACACCTGTGTATGGATCGGCCTAAACTACCTGAAGCCCTCTTTAGATAAACCGATCAACCACCTAACTTCTATAGTGCCACTGAGAACAAAACTCAAGAAGATACTCTCTAGTACCTAGGTAGTTGGGTAGTACAGCTAAGGGCATGGTCTAGCATCCTTAGTTAGTGCCCTGCGATATTGGTCCAAGTACTACTGTTGGACCTCGCACGTATATCAGAGTGCTATATCACAAGGAAAACCCTTATCTGTAGAACCCTTGAATACCTAACCCTTGGGGATAGAAACATAAACAAATTAAAAAAGATAAGATCTGTTGCCGCGCAACTGTTTTTGGGTTGCCAAATCACTACACATTTCTTCCTAGTTAAGAATTTGGGCATTTCATCACTGCAGTATTCTTCAGACTAGAGTATAACTCCGCAGGTGTAAAAAAAAAAGTCTGGAATCTTTTGCACCATTATTTGAGACCTATTCCATTGCATTCATCTCTTCACCCTTATCACTTTCATACATATCATTTTCAGCTCCCCAAACCCTCATGCTAATCGGTTACATCAAGCATAGGAAGGTCATCATTCTGGTTGATAGTGGAAGCACCCACAATTTTATTCATCGCTGCATTTCCCAATAAACTCATTGCTATATCCATGCAGTCAATAATTTCCAAATCATGATTGCCAATGGTGGCTCCATGAAATGTGGAGGGCGTTGTGAAAATGTGCGTCTCCAAATTGGTGACTACCACCTGAAATATCATATGTTCACTATTGACATGGGCGGTTGTGACATTGTGTTGGGTGCAGACTGGCTAAGGACTTTGGGTCCCATTCTCATGGATTTTAAGGAATTAACCATGAAATTCGACGAGGAGGGCCAAAAATATAAGTTCCAAGGCATCACCACCAGTTCACCCAAGATCATTAGTTCCTATCGCATGGAAAAGATGCTAAAAAAAGGTCATTCTAGCGTTATTGCCCAACTCCATGCCATACAAGAAACAAAGACACCCTCGGTGCGGCAAGACCTCCAATCCATCTTTTCTAAACCTAACGTGTTCTTTTCCACTCCCCAGGAAATCCCTCCTTCCCATGGTGGTCATGATCATTCCATTGCCCTTGTACCAGGAATCCTTCCTCCCAATATTTGTCCATATCATCACCCCTTTTCAAAAAAAAATGAAATTGAGAAAATGGTTCAGGAACTCCTTAACGCAGACATTATATGCCCTAGTATGAGCCCCTACTCTTCTCCTGTGGTCATGGACCTGAAGAAAGAAGGTTCTTAGAGAATGTGTCCTGACTTCCATGCCCTCAACAAACTTACCATTAAAGATAAATTTCCCATTCCTGTCATTGATGACCTCTTGGATGAATTGAGTGGCGCCCAGTTCTTTACTAAACTTGATCTTTATTCTGGCTACCACCAGATACGTATGAAAGAGGCAGACATTCCTAAGACTACCTTTAGAACTCATGAGGACCACTATGAGTTTTTGGTCATGCCCTTTGGCTTGTGTAATTCCCCCTCCACCTTCCAAAGTTTCATGAATCATGTCTTTTGTCCTTTTCTCCATCATTTTGTCCTATTTTTCTTTGATGATATCCTTATCTATAGAAAAAACTAGATAGACCATCTTGCTCATGTGGATCGAGTTCTCCATCTACTCTCTCAGCACCAAATTTTCCTGAAACAGTCTAAATGTGCTTTCAGCACCTCATAAGTCGAGTACTTGGGTCATCTGGTTGGAAAGGACGACGTTAGGGTGGATCCTAAAAATATTGAATCTATGCAAGGCTAGCCTCACCCAAAGACTCCCAAAATATTGCGTGGATTTCTAGGATTAACAGGTTATTATCGCAAGTTTGTTAATAATTATGGAAAGATTGCAACACCTCTCACTGCACTCCTAAAAAATAACTCTTTCACTTGGAATCCAACAGTTTCTCAAGCTTTTCAAACCCTGAAGATGGCCATGTGCACCACTCCAGTCTTGGGCCTTCTGGATTTCACAAAGACCTTTGTCTTGGAATGTGATGCTTCAGGGAAAGGAATTGGTGTTGTCCTTATGCAAGACGGTCGACCTTTGGCCTCTACCAACAAGCAACTGTCTGAATGAAATCTGGGAAAATCAATCTATGAAAATGAAATGTTAGCTATTCTGCATGTCGTTGATCTATGGCGCCCTTATCTATTGAGGAAATACTTCCAAATTAAGACATACCATTAAAGCCTCAAGTATTTTCTAGAACAATGCATTTCCTCCCTAGAGCAACAAAAATGGGTGACTAAGCTCTTTGGATATGATTATGAGATCATTTACAAGAAAGGAAAATACAATGTGGTTGCGGATGCACTTTCCTGAAAATATGAAGATGAATGATCCCTTTTTTCTCTTTCCTTCATTGTACCAGATTGGCTCCAAGCTGTTCCCGAGGAATGGCTCCACGATCTCAAAAGTTCGCATTTGATCCAACAATTGTAGTCCAATGCTCCAGATTCCCCAAGGTACTCTTGGCTCCATGATGAGCTTTGATACAAAGGCCGTTTGTATTTAAGTAAACAATCAAAACTTAAATCCACATTAATTTCTGAGCTTCATGCTCCACCCATAGCTGGGCACTCTGGGTTTACCGAAACCTATGACAGGGTCAAACGTTCTTTTTTCTAGGATGGTATGAAATAATATGTTTGTAATTTTGTAGTTGAATGTGATGTCTATCAATGCAACAAGGGTGAAACAGTCAAATCTCTGGGCATACTACAACCGCTTCCAGTTCCACCTGCTATTTGGAGGGATATCTCTATGAATTTTATTACAGGTTTACCCAAATCGGGAAATAAATCAGTCATAATGGTGGTGGTTGATCGCCTTTCCAAGTATGCTCATTTCTGTGCTCTTCAACACCCATTTAAAACATTAAAGGTGGATCAACTTTTCATGGATCAGGTCTTCAAGCTTCATGGCATGCTGCATTCTATTGTTTCTGATCGCGACCCAACTTTCACTAGCAATTTTTGGCAAGAAATTTTCAAGCTACAAGGCACCCAATTGCATCTCAACACAACTTATCATCCCGAGACTAATGGCCAAACTGAATTTGTAAACAAGTGTTTGGAAACATATTTGAGGTGTTATGCCTCGGAAAAGAAAAATTAGTGGGCTTAATGGTTTCCCCTAGCTGAATGGTGGTACAACACTTCATACCATACAACTACATGCATGACTCCTTTTGAAGCAGTATATGGAAAAAATCCACCTTAAGTTCTCTCATACTTACCTGGTGTCTTGAAGGTCCAGGCATTTGACCAAACACTTACATTTTGAGAGTCTATTCTTCATACCCTCAAAGAGAATTTGGTCATGGAAAATAATCACATGAAGCAACAAGCAGATCAAGGTCGCTCTGAACGTCAATTTGCAGTAGGGGATCAGGTGTTTCTTCGACTGCAACCTTACAAGAAAAAATCCTTCAAGGCCAAGCATTGTCAGAAGCTAGTGCCCAAATTTTATGGTCCTTATACCGTTCTCAAGCATGTGGGATAGGTGGCCTATCAGTTAGATTTTCCCATTCATTCTAAGCTACATCCTATTTTTCATGTTTCATGCTTAAAGAAGGTGATTGGAACTAAGTGCCAAATTCAAACCAACTTGCCCGAGTTAGACAAAGAAGGATCCATTTGGCTACAACCAGAAGTAGTTTTGGACCAGCGTGAGCATCGCCTGCGTCAGAGAACCATCAAGGAAGTGTTAGTCCAGTGGAAATATACAACTCCAACAGATGCCACTTGGGAACCAACTATAATTTTGCAACAATTTCCACATCTCAATCCTTGAGGACAAGGCTATTTTTAAGGGGGAGGACATGTTAGGGACCTAACCTGCACATAGGTAGAAAAATATATTCGAATGTAATAAAGGTCAATATTAATAAGGCCTTGTAATAAAGTAGAATAAGTCAAATGTAATAAGACCTAATAGAAGCTTCCGCTTCTAGAAGGATCTTCCTCTAGATGCTTCTTTTGATAGACATATTTAGTATAAATAGGAGTCGAGGGTATGAGAACCCTATCTTGGACATTATTGTAATAGATCTCTACTCGATTAGAGGTTACCCCATCGAAGAGGCCCATGAACATTTCTCTCAGAATCAAAGTGCTCTTTCTTATGTTATTTTGATATCATTTCAATATTATTGTGGTGTTGTTCTGGTTATATTGTTGTTTATCTGCCATTTCTAGCATTTTGTTTCTATTCTGCATACTTTTTATTTCTGGAATATTACACAAGACCATGTGTACAACTTTCAAATGGGTATCCAAATATGATTTCATATTTTCAAATGGAGAATTTTGCTTTTAAAAAATCACCTTCACTTGGGGTTAAACAGAATCAACCCTAAAACGATACGAATTTGATAGAAATGGGCCAAAGAACCCTTCAACATTACGAGCACTTGGGAACCCACTTTCATCTCTCAAATGGGTATCAAAAAATTATTTTATATTTTTAAACCCAGAATTCCACTTCTTCTAAATAGCCTTCATTCGGGGTTGGTCAAACTTGGGCCTAAAATGACCCGAAGTTGAGAAAAAGGGCCCCAAGAACTACACGTATTTGCTTGCAATTAGGACCACATGTAAACCTCTCAAATGGGTATCCAAATATAATTTCACATTTGCAAATGAAGAATTTTTCTTTTAAAAAATTACCTTCAATCGGGGTTAACCAAAATCAACCCTAAAACGATATGAATTTGATTGAAATGGGAAAAAGAGTGCCTCAATGTTATGAGCGCTCGGGAACCCACTTGCATCTATCGAATGGGTATCAAAAAATTATTTTGTATTTTTATACCCATAATTCCACTTCTTCCAAATAGCCTTCATTCGGGGCTGGTCAAACTTGGGCCTAAAATGAACCAAAGTTCAGAAAAAGGGGCCCAATAACTACGCATCTTTGCTCACAATAAATACCATGTGTACAACTCTCAAACGGCTATCCAAATATGATTTCATATTTTCAAATGAAGAATTTTATTTTTCAAAAATCACCTTCATTCAAGGTTAACCAAAATCAACCCTAAAACAATACAAATTTGATCGAAATGGGCCAAAGAATGCCTCAACGTTACGAGCGCTCATGAACCCACTTGCATCTCTCAAATGGGTATTAAAAAAATATTTTGTATTTTTAAACCCATAAATCCACTTCTTCCAAATAGCCTTCATTTGGTGCTGGTCAAACTTGGGCCTAGAATGACCCGAAGTTATCAAAAAGGGGCCCAAGAACTACACATCTCCACTCGCAATCAAGACCACGTGTACAAATCTCAAATGGGTATCCAAATATGATTTCATATTTGAAAATGATGAATTTTGCTTTCCAAAAATCAGCTTCATTCGGGGTTAACTAGAATCAACCCTAAAATGATACAAATTTGATCGAAATGGGCCAAAGAATGCCTCAACTTTAGGAACACTCAAGAACCCACTTGCATCTCTCAAATGGGTATCAAAAAATTATTTTATATTTTTAAACCCATAATTCCACTTCTTCTAAATAGCCTTCATTCAGGGCTAGTCAAAATTGGGCCTAAAATGAGCCGAAGTTGAGAAAAAGGGGCCCAAGAACTACACAACTTCGCTTGCAATTAGGACCATGTGTAAAAATCTCAAATGGGTATCCAAAAATTATTTTGTATTTTTAAACCCATAATTCCACTTCTTCCACATAGCCTTCGTTCGAGGCTGGTCAAACTTGGGCCTCGAATGACCTGAAGTTGAGAAAAAGGGGCCCAAGAATTACACGTCTTCGCTCACAATCAAGACCACATGTACAACTCTCAAATGGGTATCAAAATATGATTTCATCTTTGGAAATGAAGAATTAGTCTTTTCAAAAATCACCTTCATTCGGGGTTAACCAAAATCAACCCTAAAAAGATACGAATTTAATTGAAATGGGCCAAAGAATGCCTCAACGTTACGAGCACTCGGGAACCCACTTGCATCTCTCAAATGGGTATAAAAAAATTATGTAATATTTTTAAACCCATAATTCCACTTCTTCTAAATAGCCTTCATTTGGGGCTAGTCAACTTTGGGCCTAAAATGACTTGAAGTTGAGAAAAAGGGGTCCCAAGAACTACACATCATCGCTCACAATTAGGACCACGTGTAGAACTCTCAAATAAGTATCCAAATATGATTTCATATTTGCAAATGAAGAATTTTTCTTTTCAAAAATCACCTTCATTCGGGGTTAACTAGAATCAACCGTAAAAAGATACGAATTTGATCGAAATGGGAAAAAGAATGCCTCAACTTTACAAGCGCTCAGGAGCCCAATTTGCATCTCTCAAATGTGTATCAAAAAATTATTTTATATTTTTAAACCAATAATTCCGCTTTTTCTAAATAGCATTCAGTCGGGGCGGGTCAAACTTTGGCCTAGAATGACCTGAAGTTGAGAAAAGGGGCCCAAGAACTACACATCACTGCTCGCAATTAGGACCACATGTACAAATCTCAAATGGGTATCCAAATATGATTTCATATTTGCAAATGAATAATTTTGATTTTCAAAAATCACCTTCATTCGAGGTTAACCAGAATCAACCCTAAAACGATACGAATTTGATCGAAATGGAAAAAAGAATGCCTCAACGTTTCAAGCACTCGGGATGCCACTTGCATCTCTCAAATGGGTATCAAAAAATTATTTTATATTTTTAAACCCATAATTTCACTTTTTCTAAATAGCATTCATTCGGGGCTGGTCAAACTTGGGTCTAAAATGACCTGAAGTTGAGAAAAAGTGCCCCAAGAAATTCACGTTATCACTCGCAATTAGGACCACGTGTACAACTCTCAAATGGGTATCTAAATATGATTTCATATTTTCAAATGAATAATTTTTCTTTTCAAAAATCACCTTCATTCAGGGTTAACCAAAATCGACCCTAAAACAATACGAATTTGATCGAAATAGGCAAAAGAATGCCTCAACGTTATGGGCGCTCGAGAACCCACTTCCATCTCTCAAATGGGTATCAAAAAATTATTTTGTATTTTTAAATCCATAATTCCACTTCTTCCAAATAGTCTTCATTCAGGGTTGGTCAAACTTGGGCCTAAAATGTCCCGAAATTGAGAAAAATGGGCCAAAGAACTACACATATTCACTCTCAATTAGGATGTGTAAAACTCTCAAATGGGTATCCAAAATATGATTTGATATTTGCAAATGAAGAATTTTTCTTTTCAAAAATCACTTTCATTTGGGGTTAGCTAGAATCAACCCTAAAACGATACGAATTTGATCAAAATGGGCCAAAGAATGCCTCAACGTTACGAGCACTTGGGAACCCACTTGCATCTCTCAAATGGGTATCAAAAAATTATTTTGTATTTTTAAACCCATAATTCCACTTCTTCCAAATAGGCTTCGTTCGAGCCTGGTCAAACTTGGGCCTAGAATGACCCGTAGTTGAGAAAAAGGGGTCGAAGAACTACACATCTTTGCTCGCAATCAAGAACATGTGTACAAATCTCAAATTGGTATCCAAATCTGATTTCATATTTGAAAATGAAGAATTTTTCTTTTCAAAAATCACCTTCATTCGGGGTTAACCAAAATCAACCCTAAAACGATACGAATTTGATCGAAATGGGAAAAAGAATGCCTCAACGTTACAAGTGCTCGGGAACCCTTTTGCATCTCTCAAATGGGTATCAAAATAGTATTTTTTATTTTTAAACCCATAATTCCACTTTTTCCAAATAGCCTTCGTTCAAGGTTGGTCAAACTTGGGCCTAGAATGACCTGAAGTTGAGAAAAGGGGCCCAATAACTACAGATATTCGCTCGCAATTAGGACCACATGTACAACTCTCAAATGGGTATCAAAATATAATTTCATATTTGCAAATGAAGAATTTTTCTTTTAAAAAATCACCTTCATTCGGGGTTAACCAGAATCAACCCGAAAACAATACGAATTTGATTGAAATGGACCAAAGAATGCCTCAACATTACGAGCGCTCCAGAACCCACTTGCATCTCTCAAATGGGTATCAAAAAATTATTTTATATTTTTAAACCCATAATTCCACCTTTTCTAGATAGCCTTCATTCGGGGTTAGTCAAACTTGGTCCTAAAATGACCCGAAGTTGGGAAAAAGGGGCCCAAGAACTACACGTCTTCGCTCGCAATCAAGACCATGTGTACAACTCTCAAATGGGTATCGAAATATGATTTCATATTTGCAAATGAAGAATTTTTCTTTTCAAAAATCAATTCATTCGTGGTTAACCATAATCCACCCTAAAATGATACAAATTTGATCGAAATGGGCAAAAGAATGCCTCAACGTTAAGAGCGCCCGGGAACCCACTTGCATCTCTCAAATGGGTATCAAAAAATTATTTTGTATTTTTAAACCCATAATTCTACTTTTTCCAAATAGACTTCGTTCAAGGCTGGTCAAATTTGGGCCTAAAATGACTCGGAGTTGAGAAAAGGGGCCCCAAGAACTACACATCTTCTCTTGCAATCAAGACCACCTGTACAAATCTCAAATGGGTATCCAAATATGATTTCATCTTGGTAAATGAAGAATTTGTCTTTTCAAAAATCACCTTCATTTGGGGTTAACCAGAATCAACCCTAAAATGATACGAATTTGATCGAAATGGGCCAAAGAATGCCTCAATGTTACGAGCTCTCGGGAACCCACTTGCATCTCTCAAATGGGTATCAAAAAATTATTTTATATGTTTAAACCCATAATTCCACTTCTTCTAAATAGCCTTCATTCGAGGTTGGTCAAATTTGGGCCTAAAATGACCCAAACTTGAGAAAAAGGGGACCAAGAACTACACGTCTTTTCTCACAATTAGGACCACATGTACAACTCTCAAATGGGTATCCAAATATGATTTCATATTTTCAAATGAAGAATTTAGCTTTTCAAAAATCACCTTCATTCGGGGTTAACCATAATCAACCCTAAAATGATACGAATTTGATCTAAATGGACCAAAGAATGCCTCAACGTTACGATCGCTCGGGAACCCACTTGCATCTCTCAAATCAGTATCAAAAAAATATTTGATATTTTTAAACAAATAATTCCACTTTTTCTAAATAACCTTCATTTGGGGTTGGTCAAATTTGGTTCTAAAATGACTCAGAGTTGAGAAAATGGGGCCCAAGAACTACACGTCTTCGCTCGCAATCAAGACCACATGTACAACTCTCAAATGGGTATCGAAATATGATTTCATATTTGGAAATGAAGAATTTTTCTTTTCAAAAATCAATTCATTCGGGGTTAACCAGAATCCACACTAAAACGATACAAATTTGATCGAAATGGGCCAAAGAATGCCTCAACGTTACGAGCGCTCAGGAACCCACTTGCATCTCTCAAATGGGTATCAACAAATTATTTTATATTTTTAAACCCATAATTCCACTTCTTCCAAATAGGCTTCATTCTGGGCTGGTCAAACTTGGGCCTAAAATGACCCGAAGTTGAGAAAAAGGGGCCAAAGAACTACATTTCTTTCCTCGCAATCAAGACCACATGCACAACTCTCAAATGGGTATCGAAATATGATTTCATATTTGCAAATGAAGAATTTTCCTTTTCAAAAATCAATTCATTTGGGGTTAACCAAAATCCACCTTAAAACGATACGAATTTGATTGAAATGGGAAAAAGAATGCCTCAAAGTTACGAGTGCTCAGGAACCCACTTGCATCTCTCAAATGGGTATCAAAAAATTATTTTGTATTTTTAAACCCATAATTCCACTTCTTCCAAATAGCCTTTGTTCGAGGCTAGTCAAACTTGGGCCTAGAATGACCTGAAGTTGAGAAAAGGGGGCCCAAGAACTGCAAATATTCGCTCGCAATCAAGACGACCAGTACAAATCTCAAATGGGTATCCAAATATGATTTCAGATTTGGAAATGAAGAATTTGTCTTTTCAAAAATCACCTTCATTTGGGGTTAACCATAATCAACCCTAAAATGATACGAATTTGAT
>ML836849.1:31403-46463 GCA_009831015.1 Picea engelmannii | reverse complement strand
TTGTTGCAGCCCCTACCAATTCCCGAATGGAAATGGGAAACTATCTCCATGGATTTCATCACAAGATTACCAAGATCAACCAAAAAGAACAATGCCATCATGGTAGTTGTGGGAAAACAGAGAAAGGTTGCTCACTTCATACATGTCAAGTCAACTTGCAAGGCAATATATATTGCCAACATCTTCATGAAAGAGATATTCAAACTGCATGGCATGCCTAAGGGGATTATATCCGACAGAGATACAAAGTTAACTTCAAACTTTTGGAAATCTCTGTTTGCTAGTTTTGAAACAAAATTACTCTTTAGTACATCCTATCACCCTCAAAATCATGGGAAGACAGAGAGGGTAAACCAAGTATTAGAAGACATGCTAAGGATGCATGTAATGCATCAACCTAAGAAATGGGAGGACTACCTACCACTGGTAGAATTTGCTTACAACAATGCCTATCAAGAGTCATTAAAAATGAGTCCTTTTGAAGCCCTCTCTGGAAGGAAATGCAACATTCCATTCAGCTAGGACAACCCAGTAGACAAAGTTACAATCAGGTCAGATATGATAAAGGAAATGGAACAAAATATGATTCAGATCAGGAAAAATATGAAGATAGCCCAAGATAGACAAAAGAGCTATGCAGACCTAAAAAGGACTCCTAGAGATTTCAAAAAAGGGGATCATGTGTATCTCCAGGTTAGACCCATGAGAAGCTCCTTGAGGATGGGAGATTGGGCCAATCTAGCACCTCAGTATTGTGGACCCTTTGAAGTTTTGGATAGAGTGGGATCAGTAGCCTATCGGCTATCACTTCCTCCCACAGTGAAAGCACGTAATGTTTTCCATGTTTCTTTATTAAAGAAGTATGTACGTGATTCTAATCATATTATTGAATAGTATGTGATTCATGTGGAACCCGAGGGAGAGTTCCTTCCAGAACGTCAATGCATAAAAGACATGAAGGAAACCCCACTCACGAACAGAACCATTTCACAGGTCAAGGTGCAGTGGAAACACTTTGGCCCACATGAGGCTACATGGGAAATGGAGGATTCCATGAGACATGCATATCCATTTTTGTTTGTTTATGTACATACAGAACACACCGGCAAGTAGAACATTGAGGACAATGTTCCTTTAAGGGGGATGGGATTGTAATACCCTCGTTTCCCCTAGTTTGTAAATATAAATATAACTGGCCAAGAGACTATGGCGGAGTAAATATGTCTGAATGTTTGATTTGATGAACCTTTGTATAAAAGGGTCAATGTATGAATTTTATGTTATTAATAGAATTTGAATTTGAATATGTGTTGCAAAATTGTTGAAAGGGGTGAAGTTTTCCAAGATAGACCATGAATGCTATGAGAGAGATGGTGAAAGGAAACCAATTATGGTTGAAATGACCCTCACCGGACCAGTACCTATTGGGAGTAATTGCTCAACAATCCTCTAACCCAGAAATGAATTACTAGTCAAGTTGATAGCTGGAAGGCCATCCTCAAGAGTTAATGAGGATATGGGGAAATGTACCCATCTGTAAGGCTTCCAGGCCTGACCACGAATGGGGATTTGAACCCATGCAACATTGTTGATGAAGGCAATAAATGAGGTAATCTGAGGACAAGAGACAGAGAGGGGCAAGACAACAGAATAGAGAAAACACTCTCCTGAGAAGAGAAGAAGGGGACTTCGATTATGAAGTTGAGAAAGAAAAGTTGATCACTAATCTTCATCTGGTTGTAAGAAGCTTGGGGCATGGTTTCACTACAATATGATAAACGAGGCTGACGAGTGACTGAGGAAGTACTCGTGCAGACCTCCTTGCTTGTAGCATAGAAAACCAGTTGCCCAGTTTCTGTGGGAGAAGGAGAGTAACATCCATCCCTGACTATTGTGGAGAAAAGAGAAAGAATCTCTCTCAAATCATCATGGTCTAGCTCGGGGGTGGCCAGTGGTAAATCTAGTAGGAGTGGTTGTGCCTATGGTTGGGAGGAAACAAACACCCATTTCAACAATTGCTTCACATTTTCCAGTTCTGATAATTATTTTCATACTCTATGTATTATATTGGATGTGATGATGAAATGTTTTTGTTTATGATTCAGTTTCTCGGTATTTGAATAGTTGTTAGAAATGTTCTTTGCTTCCTATAAAATGTTATATCTATGTGATATTGGACTTATCTCAGTTTAACTATTATATATTCATGGGATGTGAGTCTATAGGAGAGTCGGGGTAGGATCGATTGAAATGTCTAAGTCCTGAAAACCCTATGAAGTTTAGCTTAGTGAGAATGTTATGTTCGAATTCTATGGGTGAAGGGAATTTTTCCATTAGAATATTTTCCCATCTGACCGAGGGCTCATTCCCATGTCCTTAACCTTATTGCTGCTAAAGGGTTAGCGCTTAGCCCCTAGAATTCCCAAAGTATCCATGTAACCAAGGCCTAGGAACCATGTGCTAGCCCGAAAGGAGCTATCCATTTTGGCTTTGGGACTTGTGACTCTATAATCCTCGAAAGTAGTTGAAGACCAAAGTTGTGAATCAACAAGGACCGTCGATCTGGGGATCCAGTATGGATCTCTTTCAATCGTTATATAAGACATAGGAAGAGAGGCATTAAGCGCTTCGACGAAGTCTTACTTCGAGAGATTTGGAATGGTCTAGTGTCAAAACCCCTGAAGGCCCGATTCACAGAGTTAATCTGGACCGTTGAACTGGAGGGACACATGTCTAAATATCTAGTGTGGTCTGGAGGGAAATTTGGGAGACACACTCACCAAAATCTTGAATACCAAACTGTTGAAGTAACGCGGGCCGTCAATCCTCGAATCCTTCGAGATCCTTCTGAACCGTCAATCTAAGGGATCCACCTTTGACTACCCGACTAATCGAAAACACGTCGTGGAGCGACACATGGCCCCTATTCGTTCCCCATCAAGTATTAACCCTTGAAATAGGACCGTTGGATGATGTGGTACGTGGCAAGTGATCCCACAGTCCGGAGACTTTGTAATCCAAAGGACTTTCGCTGAGTTTTTTCAAGGTGTGAAAACCACCGAAGTCACGAACAATGAAGTAAATCTTGACCATTGGTCGAAGAGGACACGTGGCGCAAGATCCAAGAGTCGAGGGAATGGACTCTTTGGAGGATTTCTATCAAGAGGATTTGGTAGGCACCAAATCCCGGAGCTGCGAAGTAACGAGAGCCATAGATATAACGATTTATGTGGAATCCTACTGACCATTAGATCGAAGGGATAGACAATTAACGGTCTAAGATGACGTAGCTCGATGACATCATCTGAGGTGACGTCGACCCATATTATGTGTTCCATGTGTCACCCATTTTTGGACGATTCACACACTCGTTGTGCCTATTAGAGCATGACAAGTGTTACCCCCTATCACAGACACGTGTGATCCCTGGAACCTCGCCACGTGTCAATTTTTGGTTCATGGTCACCTAGCCTACATGGTTGGTGACATGTCCGGGACTCTAGGAGTTTGGATAGTTTCAGGAGTTCGGAAGATGAGGGGCGTGGTACAATTTAGGAACATCCAATGAAAATCGTCGAATGATGATCGTTGAAGGCCGAATGTTGAAGGGATAGCGACACGTGGAAATATTTTGGCATTTCGTGGATTTGGAAAAAGGTGTGTTACACGTAGATAATCAAATCCCCCTCCTTACTGTAGGATCTCGATGGAGGATGTGGATTGTGGATCTCCTCTTTGGTTCAACGATCTGAGATTTTGACAACAATTTTTGGAAATACTAAAGTCCGAGAATTTCCAAAGCGTCGAAACCTTGCTAACACAGGCTCTTAGCTCTCAGATTTTAGCCCGAGGTCACGAGGAGGATCCCGCTAGATGTTTTAATCACATAGTGAGAGATGTAAGCTTCAGGAAGTTCCTTTAAGATGGTTTTTCTTAAGCAGGGGACCGAATATGAACCAGGGAAAGCCAAAAATTGATGTGCCACCCCTAGAAAGACTATTTAGGGGTTGGGTGTGTTACAAATTGGTATCAGAGCATGGAAACGACACTTGTCCTACTTGGGATCATGCACGAGTCACATAAAAATATTATTATAGAACTTATGGGGTAACTCCCCACCTTACCCCGACAAAGATACAAAGTTTACTTCAAACTTTTGGAAATATATGTTTGTTGGTTTTGAAACAAAATTACTCTTTAGTACAACCTATCACCTTCAAACCGATGGGAAGACATAGAGGTTAAACCAAGTATTAGAATACATGTTGAGGATGCATGTAATGCATCATCCCAAGAAATGGGAGGACTACCTACCACTGGTAGAATTTGCTTACAACAATGGTTATCAGGAGTCATTAAAAATGACTCCTTTTGAATCCCTCTATGGAAGGAAACGCAACATTCCAATCAGTTGGAACAACCCAATAGATAGATTTATAATCAAGTAGGATATGCTAAAGGAAATGGAACAACAAGTGATTTAGATAAGGCAAAATCTGAAGATATCCCAGGATAGAAAAAAGAGCTATGCAGACCTGAAAATAACTTCTAGATAGTTCAAAACAGGGGATCATGTGTATCTCTGGGTTAGACCTAGGAGAAACTCCATGAGGATGGGAGCTTGTTCCAAGATGGCACCTCAGTATTGTGGACCCTTTGAACTTTTGGATAGAGTGGGACCAGTAATAGAGAAAAAAATTATTGTAGTAATATATACAATTAATAAATTTTGGCATTACATCACAAGATATCCAGTAGTATTTCACACTGACCATGTTGCCATAAAATAATTAATGAATAAACCTATTAATAATGGCAGGGTAACTAGGTGGTTATTGCTATTACATTAATATGATATAATTGTAACACACCTGACCCCTAAATACTCTTTTAAAGGGTGGGGCATCATAATTTCATTTTTCCTTAATTAATCAAACCCTCCTTCCAGGATCTCTATCACATTCTACTCATCTAGAGCTTTCTAACCACTATCTCCACACTCAAAATCAAGCTCTGGACTGGAAGATATGTCCTTCCCAAGTTCTTCGAGCGTTTATTGGTCAAGGGCCATGCAACTTCCATGTGGGTCCATCTTATACGTATCATACCAAGTTATCTAAGATCCCAGAGCTTCCAACACTCCTAAATCTATGGTGGAAATCCAACCATCCATAATCCGTTGGCTGATCTCCCTCCATGTTAACGCATACGCCTAAGGAATATTCAATTTTCGGTGGTTTGACATTGAGCGACCCTTTTTTTTCTACGCACGAGACCTCCTAGAGTCTAGAAATCCTATAAACTTTCCACTTGGCTCCGGCCTTTAGGCCTTTTGGTATCTCTACAATACTATACCCCAAATCCTGCAAAGTCGCAGACTTCTAAAGTCCCAAAATCACTCGACGTGACTCTGGCCTTCGGGCCTTTCTACGACACTAAACCCTAGGTCCTCTGGAGTCCCAAAGTCCCAGACTCTCGAAGTCCTGGTACTTCAACATTCATGTGGCTAGGAGGACACGTACTGACAACTAACATACGGTGAGGGCCAGGGGTGACACGTGCTCTCATGAGGGGGTGGCACGTGTCACATTCTAATGGGCCCAAGGGTCTGCAAAACATTTGTATTCCAGTGACATGTGGCACCTCAATCATGGGTCCACATCACCCTGGGTGATGTCAGTGATCCACCTCGACCCCTAACACAGCCTTATACACTCCTTTGATCTCACGATCAATAATTGTCCATGTAGACCCCTCAATATACGACTCCCATTCGACATTCGGGGAGTTTACCTTCTCCACACTCCTAGTCTCCCGTAGTAGGATTTTGTCGAAGTGCCAAATACAATATAGATCCAATGGTCAAAGGAGATCCTTAAGGGTCCTTTGATCTACGATTCCTATCGATTTGTAACTTCGGCGTTTGGAGGTTCTCTCACCTTGAAGCACACTTCCTTTCGTAGTGTCGAACTGCCAAAGTCTCAGGTACTGCACCATCCTTTGGCCAAGCATTCATGTGCTAGGGGGATGACACGTGGTTGAATCCAGGAGTGACATGTGTTCTCGTCAGGAGATGGCACGTCTCGTGCTCCAATGGCATTTAGGGTCTGTGGGAAGCACAAGTCAGGGTGACACATGGCATACAAGACAAGGGCCCACGCTACTCTCGGTGACGTCGGTGTGCCACATCAATCCGGGATTGGTATCCTCCATGAGTTCCTAACTTCTCATACTTACCGAACTTCCCAGACCTCCAAAGTCTGTAGTTCCCGTCGATTGTCTTCCAATATTTCTTAAATCCCACGGTCGTGATGTTCCCACATAGATCCATGAATCTACGATGGGGAGAAGTTGCGGAGATCGGGGGAAAAAATTAACATCCGTGCAGGTTTAATGTTCACAATCCTCTTAGATCGTCGATCTGTAGATTCGGCAGGATCAACGATTGACGTCGACTACACCACGGGTGAGCATTTTCGAGTGCAGAACTCGAGGAAGGAGATAAATGTCATGCTAGTTGGGACTCTGCAATAGTCCCTGATTGTAGATCTCCTCGCCGAATCAAATACGATTGTCGATCCTCGATAGGAATTTAACACTTGAATAAATGAGCGAGGTCATAGCCTCGGTCATTTGGGTCATAATTATAGGTCCTTTGGTCTATGGATCTTAAGACTTTGTGGCTTCGGCATTCAGAGGTTTTGGTGTTATACCACCTCCATTCTCCTGAAGTGGGGCTTCACCGAAGTGCTTAACGCTCCCTCAGAACTTAACCAGGGGTTCCTAGGCCTTGGTTATATGGAGCTTTGTCAAGCCCTAAAGGCTATAGTCATATCTCTTGGCCAAGATTTGGTTAAGGTTACAACACCCTAGAGCTCCGAAATCCTAGAGTTTTGAATCCAAAAAGGCTTTCTCCTCTCGGATAACACAGGGTTCCCAAACCTCATTTATATGGGCCCTCTACTGAATCTCAAGCTGTAGGTTCAACTCTTAGCCGATATTTTATTAAGTCCATGGGAATGATCCCTTGGTCACGTAGGTGAAAGGTCTAAAGGGTGTGACCCTTGGTTGCATTCTACAAATGTTATACCTCCCGGGCTTGCAAACTCTTCAAATGAGGTACGAGAATACTCCTTGCACTTCTCCTGGATATTTATAACTTTAAAGTTCTAATTCCTACACATCTTGCCAAGGTTTTGCGCACCTTCGCACTACCTCTCCTAATCTTAACAGACCCCTTTCTTAGGATATCCAAATGACTAAAAGTGTAAATATGCACCTATGAAATTAGGCCTATGGATAACAAAATCACAACTCATTTTCCTTTAATTTGAGCCACTACAAGGGGCTCAAATACTTACATACACAAGTCATATTCGACAATACAGATCCTTACTTTCTCAAATACACAACCAGGCTAACTGGACAAAATTCAAATTATCAAACAAGCGTGCACATCCATGAAACGTTCACGGGGTATTCATCCTTATTTTACAATCACATTTCAACTTCACAAGGTATAAGAATACTTATCTATTTATAGTTGCATCCAACTGACTAACTGTGGTTGTTCGCCTTTCCACCCAACCATAGGCTCAAAGGCATTCATTCTTAGCACTCTGGCCACCCCTGTGTCAAGCCATGATATCACTAGGGAATTTCCAGCAACTCTCTTAGATGTTCTCTCTCTGTCACCACCTCTGCGAGGTTTATCATATGCTTCCTCATCATCAAGCCCGCAGTCTCATGTTCGGGTCGCATTCTCCTTTAAATTCTCCAGTAACCATAACATTGTAACAACTTCCAGTTCCTCTTTTACGCTCTCTCGTCTCGTGTGTTCTCTTCTATGTATATCTATGCATGCCTTGCACGCACACCCCTCCTTAGGAATATTCCCATTCATTTCATGTTCCTTCTATCATAAGGAAACTCATGTCAACCTGGTCTGCTAGACCCTGTGGTACTTCGGGCTCAAATTCTTCAGTCATACCATGCTTCCATTCATGGGGGGTGGTTGATAGTTCAACCATCGTTCCTTTCTTCATTAATTGATTCCTATCCTTGGGAATCAGAGGAGGTTTATTATCCTCATCAAAGGGAAATTTAGGGTCATTTGACATAATGACCCTCTCCATAGTTTTTCCATTTCTTTCCTCTAGTGATATCATGGCCAATACTTCAAGGCTTCACACCCACAGTCAGTTATTGGCAATTCAAACAATAATACATTTACATTGTTCACATGCCTTAGCATGGTAATCATAATTAACGATTAATTACAAGCTGGGGGTAACAAGGGTATTACAATATCCATCTTGAATAAACCAGGGAATGATAATGTAGTGGCTAATTTTATTTCAAAACTCACATATAACGAGAATGAGCCGCCTATAGAAGGTTTTTTCCTTGATGAGAACCTATTTGCAGTTTCTACTAACTCTCCTTGGTTCACAGATATCTCTAATTTCTTGGTTGTAGGTAGACTTCCACATCATTTATCTCCAAAGGAGCGACAAAATATCATCAGACAAAGTTGGAAATACTCATGGATCGACGATTGTCTCTTCTACACAGGATTAGATCTCATCATCAAGAGATGCGTGCAAGAAGATGACATCTACAATATTTTGAAATATTTCCATGATGGTCCATGTGGGGGCCACTTTGCAAAAAAGAGGATTGTATACAAGGTACTTCATCAAGGGCACTATTGGCCCACTATCTTCAAGGACACCAAAGAATATGTAAAGAGGTGCAATATTTTCTAGCGCACGGGAAGATTGGTGAAATTAGACAAGATGCCATTGCAACCACAATTGGTATTGGAACCCTTTGATAAATGGGCCCTATATTTTTTGGGACCAATATATCCTCTTTCCCATCATAACTCCTACATCTTAGTATGCACGAATTATGCCACAATGTGGATGGAAGCCAAGGCAGTCCCGAACGCAACAAAACAAGTAGTAGTGGGATTTCTTCATGAATAAATATTCACCAGGTTCATGATACCTCAGGAAATAGTTAGATGGAGGGTCTCAATTCACTTCAAGGCTCATTAAGGAATATATGGACAAATACAAGATCAAACATAGGGTTGCTACACCGTATCACCCAGAGGCTAATGGGAAAGTAGAAGGGACAAAAAAAAATCTTGAGGCTATCATCACCAAGATTGTTAGAATACACCTCAAGGATTGGGTTGATAGACTCCCCGAAGCTCTATGGGCCTACCAGACAACATGGAGAACTACTACTGGTTGCACCCCATATGAATTGGTGTATGGGAAGAGAGTACTATTGTCGAGTGAAACAGATATCCAGACACTTAGAAAAACTGTACAACTTGAAATGGACTTATCTGAAGCTAATAGGAAGAGACTCCTCCAACTCAATGAACTAGATGAACTTTGTCAGGATGCCTTGCACCAAACAACAATAATACAACAACAAAGAGCTTGGTGGCACGACAAGTTCATCAAAAAGAAGAAATTTTAATTTGGAGATGGGGCCTTGTTATTTGACTCCAAGTTCAAGGATTTCAGAGGGAAGTTTCGCACTCGATGGCTAGGGCCTTATGATATTGATATTGTATATGAAAATGGAGCTATCAAACTTCACACGATTGATGGAGAGAGAACTCCTATGATGGAAAATGGACACATGCTTCGGTTATATCATAGACCCCTATCCAAGGAATCATTTTTTAGAAGGATCACTAGTGGATGGCTCGACTTTGAGATTGTTAACAAGGGGAGAACCCTTGTTGAATGATTAATTCCTATTAAAAAAAAAAAAACCATGTATGAAAACCCTTAGGGGAATACTTGGGGGGTTGTTTTGTGAAAATCAACCTATGTTGGTGCATGACATGTTATAAAAAAAAAGGGGGGCGGGGGGTGGTGGTGGGGGGGGCACTTCATGGTTTCATGATGGTTGTGTCAGGATCCTTCTGGTCATAATTTGTTTTACCAATAAAGTATTTTTAGGATATGTAGAGAAGGAGAATGTTGTTGTTGCAACTCCAATTCGTAGCCCTAGTGTTGCAAACTCTAGAATGTTGTTGTTGTAACTCTGAATGACAACGTTATAACTCTATTGTTGAAGTACCAAAACCCAATTCAGGTAACACTATATCAAGTTGTGGTTCTAGCCAACACATTGCTGCAACTTCGAGCATTTTTGTTGCAACTCTGCACATTTTTACAAATCTGAACATTGTTGCAACTCTAAGCACTCTTACTGCAACTCTGAACATTGTTGCAATTTTGAACAGTACTGCAAATCGAGAGCATTGTTGTTGCAACTCTCGATTACAACGAAGATCCTATCTATCATGTGGGGCCGATATGCCAATGAGACGAAGGTACGGGCCATCACGACCATATATAGCAAGTCAGAAGGTATGTCTCCCAAACTTATGTAATGAATAAGCATTGATTGGCATTTCACGACATGTTTTCATCACTCACCGCCCCATCACACATTCATAATATCCCAACCTATGACATAATTACCACATCACATCATCATTCCTTTCCATATTTTGAAATCTCCACCCTCTGGACCATTCATTTTGTTTTGCAGTTGTAGTTTGCACAAGCTATGAGTAGGAAGAATGGGGGGCTCATTGAACTGCAGAGAACCTAAAAGATGATATTGTTGGAGGCACATGAGAATATCAGAGGATTTTTTCAGCAAAGAGGATGGATGGAATACTTACACATGCTATGAGGGTATGAAGACAACGTGACACTCGAATTTTCCATGAATTTCAGAGAAAACAAGACCAAAGTGAAAGAAACGGTGGTGTAGGTGACAGAGGAGGTGATAGTTGAGGTAATCGGGCTTGCTCAGATAGGGGAGCACTGGTATTATCGACGGAGGTCGAACCCTAAAATCCTGGAGCAGTTAATCGAGAAAGGAGAAGCCTTGTTCAAGAAAGGAACGAGGCTCGACATAACCTCACTAACGACTCCATGGAAAAACGTTGTTATTGTAGTGTAGTGGTACATCTCTTGTGAAGGTTTCTATGGGTTTGTATATCTACAACATATTCTCTTACTGGACCACATGTGGCATGAAAGGATGGTTAATATGTCATTTTTCCTTTGGAGGGTGTTTCTAGATCATGGTCGCACTCGTACATAAATATGTCTACCCTAGGGAATCCCTCTCACACCATGGGCTCATAAAAATCATGGTTGAACACACATTGCACAAGGAGGGCAGGGCATGGAGTAAAGTGGCGAGAGCACCAACAACTGTTGTAACCCTGTATGTAGAAGTTGCAGTTGTTGCAACTCTACCATGAGACAATGATGTTGCAACTCTAGAGTTCATGGCTGCTACAAATCTAGAGACTGAGGTTACTAAAACTCCCAGAACTATAGTCATTGAAGAAGAAACCCCCAAGGTTTTCGTTGTAACTCCACAGTGAGATGAAGGCAACCATGAGAGTGATATATAGGTAACAGAGAGAAAACCCATAACTAGAAGACTGAGGAGGACGAAGAAAAGGCCAGAATATGTGCCTACCCAGAGGAAGAAGAGGGAAAGATATACTTCCAATGCTACAACTCAGAAAACGAAAACCCTTCCTGCTACACAAGGACCAGTAGGGGAGGAACAAGATGAAAGAGAAGTTGTATCACAAGAGAAGGACCCCGCTTTCACATAAGAACTGGTAGAGGAATGTCACCCTGTTGATACAAAACAACCAGAAGAAATGATGTGGGATGGTCAAAGATCTATTGTGCATGCACCTGATGAGGAGATGGGGACATAAAACCTTATTGTTACACAAGAACTGACAAGGGAAAATTTAGGAGAGGGCCTTGCTACAATTCTCGAGGTCGAGCTGGATGACAAAGAAGATGAAACTCTAGAATAAAACAAGGCCACTACTGCCTCAAAGCTAGCCAATATTAGGAAATCTAAAATAGTAAGCACCCCCTTGCTTGTGCCTTTATATGTATCACTTTTGAGGAAGAATATAATGCTTGAGAAGACGAACATGAAGTTTCAAACCTTTGTCAAATTGTTTGGAGATGAACTGAGAAAGGAGAGGCATTTGGATAGGTTAGACTACCTTTCCCAGGCAACAGGATCCATTACTACAGAACCAACAGAGGAAACTCACCTTGCTATCAAACAAGAACCAACAAGGGAAAGTCACTATGTTGACACACAAGAACCAGCAGAGGAAAGTCACCATGTTGTCACACAAGAACCAGCAAGGGAAAGCCACCCTATTGGTACACCAAAACCAACAAGGGAGGCATGGAATAAAGAAACAATGGAAACACAAGAGAATGACCCTGTTGTTACACAAGAACCAGCAGGGGGGAATTTAGGAGAAGGCCTTGTTGCAATTCTGGAAGACTCCTTTTCTTTCTCCTTTTCAATTTATCTTCGTTGATTTTCTCCTTTTCAATTTATCTTTGTTGATTTTCTCTGAGATCGTGTTGTTGTCTATCGTTGCCATTTTATATTTATACATAATCAATTTTGTCAGTACCTCCAATTCTAATGGGCATATAGTCTTCTTTTAGCTAAAAGTCTCTTGTAAGGGTTGTTTCTTTTTACTCTTAGGTAGTTTGTTATTAGCTCTTTTGGCACTTGCTTGCACTAGTTTCCTCTACTTTTGGAAATACTTGGTCCTCATACTTCACATCCACAAAGGAGTTTTTTTGTTTTATTTATGAGCATTTAAAGAGAGTGCACTTCATTTGCTAACATTGAACCTTTGTTTTTGTATATCCATTTTGCAACAAAAATAATATTTTCCACCATCTCTGTAGTGTTTTCATTTTTCATGCTTCTCAACTTAGCTTACTATTGAAATCTAGTGCTAGGTATTTATATGTTTGGGTTATCTGTGATGGTTTTCCTCTTACATTGGTTTGTTGTTTTTTTTGAGTGAAAATACCACTATCATATTTTACCTCATGTTCACATTCTTTCAACATCCTCACAAAAAGGCTCTAAGGCCTCTAAGGGGTCCTCTAGATTGCATCATGCCCCAATTGTTAGTGTCACATCATCTTCATACACCAAAATCTTTATGGTAATCATTGTCATGTTCACCCCTTATTCACCTTCTTGTTTATCCATTATTTTTTCATATCTATATAAACATTGAATAGTGTGGGGGAGAGGGGGCTATCATATTTCACCTAATGTCACTATTGAAGCTCTATGAAAGGTCCTTTATAGTTCTAATTTTATCCTTTAGTTGCTCATATAACTTGTGTATTGTTTTCTTTCTAACCATTTGGGACCCCGATTACATTTACTTCTCCTAAAGTTTCCACCCTAGGATGATGTTGAAGGCTTAAAAATAACAACTCTATAGTTGTGTGTCTTTGTTGTCTCAAGTCTTTTTATTATGTTAATAAGTGTTATGTAATGGTCAATGATGAATTGTGTCGGTCAAAAACCAACTTATATTTTAACTCTTTTTTTCATTTTCTCTTATGCAACTCATTTCTTTCCATAATCCATCTTATAAACTTTGCAAAAGTTGTGTTGATTATGATATCTCAATATTTTCTTGAATTGTTTTTGTCTTCTTCTTTTTTGTAAAATACATATTCAAGGGATATCCACTAGATAAATCAGATTCTTCAAGGTTGAAGTCCAATACAACAATATTTTTATTAAAAACTTAACATGTCACTTGCAATAATTAATCATGGATAGGAACGATAACACTCCTACTCTCAACCACCTAATCTAAACTCAATCAACCAAATATTTTTATCTATTATAATAATAATGATACCATTCCCTTATCACAAAAACAACAAAATATATCTTCCACATTAAAAAAAAAACAAAAAAAAACATAATATTTTCATAAATTACACATACAACTACTATCTAAAAAGAATCCAATCCAAATCGATAAAGCAAATACATATGTTATAAACAAGTGCAGCGACGCTCTTATACTGCCTCCTAATAGAATAGGTATATATATATATATACATATGATATGTTAAAAATTGGATGTTATATTTTAATTTTATTTGTTAAATGTTATATTTGTTTATTAATTAATAAAATTTGTATTAAATAATTTTTTTTTAATTTATTAATAATTATTTTAATGAATAGATATATTATAAAATTAATTTTAATTTATATATAAAAACAATAAATATTTTTTATTTACATTCAAATTATATTAATATAATTTTATTTTTTTTAATTTTTAATAAATATGAAAGCATACTTTGGACCCGCCGCATGTCATGTCGAGAGGGTAACTTACAATAATGTCATAATTGGAAGAGTCCTGCAGCCACTAGTTAATTCTGACCTCGAAATAAGTGAAGGTTGCAATAACACTATAAAGTAAATGTAAAAAAACTCTATTTTTTTACATATTAAAAAATAAAATTTTGAGTTTCTTATGTTATACATTAAGGTTTTTACAAAAATTTTAAAGTCAAACCAAATTAATAGAGTAGTCAAAGCTAACTCATCTATTGCCTGGGAGGCAGTACAATAATAGAGTAGTCAAAACTAACGCATCACTATGTATACATACCAACATCTTTGTACACCTAAAATTTTCTCTCTCTTAATGCCATTAATTTTCCCAACTATAACCCTTTTGACTTAGAGTAATTTAGCTAGTGTTTCAATTTTCACTCTCAGATTTTGATTATAACCTTTTGTTATCATTATTATTATCATTATTACCACGTATATATATATATATATATATATATATATATATATATATATATATATATATATAATTAATAACCATTATCATGATAATATATTATTGATAAATTCAAATTATTATATTGATGATAAAAAAATTATCATTATAATACATGGTTGATAAATTCAAATTACTATATTGTCGGTAAAAAATATGATTGAAAAACTTACAATCAAAAGTTGAAGGCTGATTATTACACCGGTGGGGCTGATTATTAACGAAGGTTTTTTCTTTATATTAAAACGGTCAAAGATGAACATTTCAAAACCATAAAAGAAAAAACAAAACTGATATTGTTAGTAAAAAATATAATTGAAAAA
>ML836849.1:2741-26860 GCA_009831015.1 Picea engelmannii | reverse complement strand
CTGGAGGATGTGTAGGGCTTCATATAACCCTAGAAGTGTAGAACCCACGATTACAAAGGAGTACAGAAGAACGTGTTGAACAAAAAATGAACAAGAGGAGCCAGTTGGAATACGTGGGTGGCCACCAATATCCACCTGGATCAATCCTCCCCCCTGTTACCCATGATTTTGGTCATCATGATGGTGTATTGACGATGGTGTACTCAGGCTCCTCATAAGAACTTTCTCCTGAGTAAATTGACATTCATCTCTTCTCAGAAGACATACTTTTGAAGAGAGTTCGTAAGTTGCTAATATACCAAGGTGCGATAATGACCCATTCTCGTAGGCTGCCTTAAGCTAGGGTGCGAACTTCTCGCACTGTGCAACATAGCTAGGGTGCGAACCTTCTCTAAAGCATGGAAAAAGATGACTTCTTGATGGTTCTAGAAGGGAATCTTCTAGAAGAATGGGTTGGCATTCGAATGGTTATCCTTGTACTGGATTCCCTGATATTGTGGGATCATTCTTATCTAAGTAACCATCTCATTCTCTCCTATATATTGATGGAATTCTCATGGAAAAGGTTAAGCAAGATTCATTGGAGAATTGGTGAAAGAATTGTGTGAAGGACTTAGCTTGAACAAGAGCTTGGAGACCCTAGCAAGTCTATCAAGAGAATTTGATCTTCTTCATGCAAGGATTGAGCAAGTGTGTGTGTTGGAGCCAAGAGCCATCGAAAGGAAGCTTGCGACATCAAGGCGATCAGGTTGTAATATTCTACTTTCAATTAATATGATACAACGACATGTCCCTTTCCCATAAAGCTATTCTCACTTTATTGTGTAATTCCTTGATCATACACATAAGTTGACAGTTGAATATATTTTGCTATCTTCACCTTGGTTGGTTTGTGTTGTCTTGGTCTTGACTTCACCAGAGCGTCGGAGCGAAGCGGGAGCAACAGAGACCCTGGGAAGCGATATAAATGTATGTTACTTGTTCCTTCCTACTAGCTAATTCAATGGTCAAAACTTAGGGAAAGAGTCATGTCCTGTCCTGTTTTGTTCTAGATCCAGGTGGATCTAGGGAGATCTGTTAGTGTTCGCACCTACCGATTAGTCCGATAACACCCTCGTAGGAAGCAATGGTCTCCATTGCATTGATTTCTCCCATCAGGTGAGGAAACTTTTGTTGGATTTGGCCCCAGGTGAGACACTTGCCTTGGTGTAGGATTTTCCCTGCCTTAACAACCCGATAAAGTTGGATCCTTTGCTGGCGAGTTCCCTTGACCTGTGTGTCCACTGTCTGATTAGTGGATGCTTGTTCCATGCAGTTAGGGTTGAGATCTGTTGGTGTCAGTTGTTCTGTGATCTCTGAGGTGTCCAATAATGGTGGAAAATATGACCGAAGGAGGTCCACATTGAACATTGGGTGTAGGCCAAGGAAGGGTGGAGTGTTGAGCTCAAAAGAATTGCTACCCACAAACTTGGTGATATTGTAAGGCCCATATCGAAGGGGGCGAAGCTTCTGATGGGGCCCCGTCAGACGCTCCTTATGAAAATGTAACCATACTTTGTCGTCAACCCGAAATAGGTGCAGTACCCTGTGTTGATTATGGCGTTTCTTATACTTAGCATTGGATTTCTGCAAACTTTTCTGGACCTATTGGCAGATGTGCTAAATCTGCTCAATGAATCTAGTGGATTTATCGATCTTAGACTGATCATGGGAAGATTTTGTCTGCATGGTGGAAAGAGTTAGTGCAACATCCATGGGACCCAAGGGTTGGAATCTGAGCCCCATCTGAAATGGGCTATGGCCGGTGGAGCTATGGAGAGCCCTATTGTAACTGTGATGAACATAGGGGAGACTCTCATCCCATGTACGTGGATTCTTAGAGTTGTACATGCACAAGATCTGCACAATCATCCAATTGACAACCTCTGTTTGGGGGTGGAAAGAAATGGATTTAGTGAGCTTGGTGTCCAACTGTGACCAGAGAATTTACCAAAATGTGTTGAGGAAGCTGTTGTCCCGGTCGAAGATGATGGTCTGTGGTATCCAAAAATGGACCCACACTCGTTCGAAGAAGAGCTTGGCAGTATCTGCCGCTATGATATTATTCTTGTAGACTGTGAGGATGGCCATGATCGAAAACTGATCAATGACCACAAATAAACAATCATTTCCTTTCTTGGTGGACGGAAGGCCAGACATGTAATCCATTGAGATGGATTCCCAACGCTTCTCAGGAGTAGGAAGAGGGGTGTATAAGCCCTGCTTCTTGATGGATGGATTGGCAATGGCACGGGCAGTGAAAGATATGATATACTTGCTAATGTCATGTCAAAGTTTTGGCCAACATAAATGTTTCTGAAGAATGACCACAGTTTTCTCCATGCCAAAATTTCTTCCCATCCGACTGTAGTGGGATTCCCAGATCATCTTCGCACACTCGCTTGTAGGAACACAGAGATGGACCAAATGGCATAATAGTTCATCCTGAATGTGAAAATAAGTGATATTCATGCCTGTACCCAAGAGAGAATAGGTGGTGGCGAAGTGCAGATCTTGTTGATAAAGTTGGGACCACTCAGATGCCTCATGTCCACAGGAATGGAGCACAGTGGTGAGTGCAACCACAGGAGGTCGACTGAGGCAATCAACGACACAATTTGAGATCCCTTTATTATACTTGATGTTGATATGGCACTGTTGCAGGTAGGTGGACCACTTCTTATGGCGGTCGTTCTTCAATTTTCCCTGTGTCTGTATGAACTGTAGAGGCTTGTGATCAATCTGGATGATCGTCTCCTTTCCCAGAATGTAATTTTTCCATTAACGACATGCTTGTACAATGGAATACATTTCCTTTTCATAGGTGGGGTATTTATGGAAATTATATGAGAGTGTCTCACTATGGTATGCCACTGAATGGCGGTGTTGAGTGAGAACTGCGCCTACAACATAGTTAGAGGCATCAGTCTCAATCTCGAACGGTTGTTGCAGATCGAGCAAGGAGAGTACTGGAGTTGAGCACATGTGATCCTTCAGATCATCAAATGCCCATTGTTGTTCCTTCCCCCACATGAAATTTTCTCTATCACCACCCTTGGTCACCTGGCTAAGGGACTATGCAATATGGGAGAATCCCAACATGAACCGTTGGTAGAATTTGGCCAGTCCCAAGAAGCTCTGAAGCTCAGTTAGTGTGGTTGGGGTTGGCCAGTCACAGATGACATGGATCTTAGTTGGATCAACATGTACCCCTTTCTCATCAATAATGTAGCCCAAGTATTGGAACTTGTTCACGCCAAAAGAGCATTTTTCCAAGTTGGCATATAGCTTGTGCTTCCGTAGAGTGCTCAAAACCTGTTGAATATACCGCATGTGCTCTTCCCAAGTTCTGCTAAATATGAGGATGTCATCCAAATATAACACCACAAAGGAGTTAGTCAAGGGTCGCAATACATCATCCATCAACCTCATGAAAGCGGTTGGTGCATTTGTTAGGCCAAAGGGCATGACTAGCCATTCAAAGAGACCTTCTTTAGATTTGAAGGATGTCTTCCACACATCAGTTGGTTCGATGGGAACCTCGCGGTAGCCAGACTTTAGGTCAATCTTGCTAAAGAACTTTTCCCCCTTGATTTGGTCAAGAAGGTCATCAATCTTGGGAATTGGGTGTTGATTCATGACTGTGATTTTGTTTAAGGCTTTGTAATCAATGCAGAGTCGCCAAGTCTCGTCCTTCTTCTGCACCAGTAAAATTGGGCTTATGCAAGGGAAGGTGTTGGGTCTGATGTGCCCCTTTTGAAGAAGCTCTTAGATTTGACGCCTAATTTCATCATTTTCCATCAACGAGCAGTGATAGACTGGTCCAATAGGTAGATATGCACCAAGGGTCAGATCAATTGGATGCTTGACTTTCCAGTGCGTCAGTACCCCAGTGGGTGAGGAGAATATGTCTCTGTATTCTTCCACGATCCAGACCACTTTCTTCTACTGCAAAGAGAGGCTCTGTGTAGAGGCCACGAATTTGGCGACGACCTTTTGCTTACTTTGAGCACGGATCAAAAAGAAGATGATCTTCCTGGTTTGTGAAATGACCTTATTGCATTGCTTAGCAAAGATTAAAGAAATAGCGGTAGGCGGTGTTACCTATGGTATCCTGTACAATTGTCTACCCAAAGTAATAATAAAATTGTGGGGCATAGACTCATACACAACATGATGATTCCACAAATATGGTTGTCCTAAAATAACATCACAAACTTCAAGGGGAGAAATATCACACAATACCTCATATTTGAAAGGCTTGATGATGTAGGTTAGATGACACTATTGGCTGACACAGAGATATCTTCCTTGGAGAAGCCAGTCGATGATGTAGGGTTGCAGGTGCAGTGTTGTTGGCAGGTCTGACCGCTTGACGACCTCTTCTAAAATCAGGTTCTTCTTACTGTCGCTATCGACAATGAAATGAAGTGGAGCCCTCTTTACCCACATCTATGAGTGAAAGAGGCGTTCCCCTTCCTCTGGTTCTTCTGGTTCACTTGGACGAATTTTGGTGGTAGTGACAGTGGCACTAGGTTCATCATCGATAATTCACTTCCCTCCTTCAAGATTTGATTCAGAATCATAATCAACCTCCGACTCAGAATCCTTTAGCGCGACCACGAGTGACTGCTTGGAGCGACATTCTTCAGTGTTGTGCCAAGAGATTTTATGGTACTCACACCATTTTCATGTGTCCTTCTTCATCTCCTCATTTCCCTTCTTGTGTTGCGGATTGGACTGGTTGTCCTGAGAGTGTCCATATCAGCTCATTCCCTTGTTGTGTGGGTTGGGGCCATCTTTTCTTTGCTTCGGTTATGAGGAGTTTGCAGATCCAAACTCTTGCCTCTTCTACTTAAATTTCTGCTTGATCTTGATAGCGTATCTATAAGCTGTGCCCAATGAGGCGATGTCCAGAAACTCCATTTCTGTTTGAATGTATCTATGAAAACAACCATGATATTTTAGCACCAGATGACGCTCAAAGTATTTGATACCCAATTTTGGTGCACAGGGTATGGAAAATATTAGTGAAATCTGGTACTGTATGTTCCCTTTCTTGACGTAGCATGGTCCATCTGCTATACTGGTCCTCGTAGCTTCCAACATGGTAGTATTGTTCTTTAATAGTGTCCCGGAAGAAATCCCATGTAGGGGCCACCACAAATATTGCAAATTCCTCTACGATCCTTTGCTCAGAGTAAGTATCCCACCAGTTCTTAACATGGGGGACGACCTTGAGGAGTGCAAAAGTAATATTTTCTCTATCGAAAAAATTGTGAACCGAAAAATACCCTTTGAGTAGATTCTATCATTTATCTACATCATTTGCATTATATCGGTCCTTCAAATATTGGAATATCAAAATTTACATGTACCTTGAAGGGGGTTGCATGGCCGCTTGATGAAGATGCTTCTCTTGTGGGCAGTCATCGAAGGATCTAGGCAAAGTTGTCCATCATTTTGTTCCTTTGTGGTGTGAGGGATTCCTTGGAAACATTTTAATAGGATCTCTTGCTCCATCATCTTTCTTTTCTCTCCCCATGGGTTGTTGTTTGGCTCGGTGTGACCGATCTTGCAATGTCTCGATTGGTTTGAGTCCCAACTTCTTGTACCCAGATCTTGTCAAGGACATGCACGAAAGAAAAATAAATGAAGAGCAAACCACTCTGATACCACTGATCCATATTTAGGAGCGGAACGAATTGATTACAAACTGAATACAATAAACACAAAGATATGAAGAATAACACAGATATCCAGGGAACAATATCTTCTATTAAATAAATGAAATAGGTTGAAACTGTAAAACTGTAGAATTGAAACACTTACTTGAATGGTGGTAGATATCTCTGAGAAGAGATGTGGTTGCTATGTGCATCCGTCTGAGTAGAATGATTACAATGAGGCTCCTGAGGCCTTTTTGATATTACTCATGAATTCCAAAACCCTAGACATCCAAAAACCTAACCCTAGAAGGTGAAACGCCAAAAGTCATGTGGGCCCCTATGGGTAAGTTGGTACTTCAACTTCCCGGGGTCGTAAATTTTGCATACGACCTTCGTTTTAGGCGCGTGATAGCCCGTTGGAAAGGTATTTTAGAGGGATACACATCATGTCGTCAAACTCTGATTTTGTTTATAGTTTGACTGTGGCGAGACAAAAAAACAATGTTTAGGGCCCCAAAACGACCCCAAAAGTACAACAAGATGTGCTGACATGAAAACATACAAAATAAGGCAGTTGGATTAGGTGAGAGGCCACCAATATCCACCTGGAGGATGTGTAGGTCTTCAAACAGCCCCAGAAGTGTAGAACCCACAATTACAAAGAAGTACATAAGAACGTGTTGAACAAAAAACATACAAGAGTTGCCAGTTGGAATAGGTGGGTGGCCACCAATATCCACCTGGATCAAGATGTCTCTACTTCGTTGATGCCACAACTATTCTTCAGCTAGTAGGATTTTATCTCGCTCGACCTCCAAGAGTTTTATGTTATTGTCCCTAACTTGACACCTTTCCTCTTGTGACACCTCCTAAAATAAATCCTGCAATTGTCCCTCCAACTATTCTAACCTTCTTAACTATTTTTTTTTATATTCTTTTGCCCAGAATTTGATACGTTGTTTTAAAGTCTTCAATTTTGAAACTAATATCTGTTGAACCTCTAGTTCAAACAGAAAATTTGGATTGTTCCAAACTTCACTTACAATAATGACAACCTCTTCTTCAATTAACTAGCCTGAGTTAAACTTGAAAGGATAGGCAGTCAGGAAAGAGTGGCATTCTAATTGTAAAAATATCGGTGCATGATCCGAGATATATGGGTACTCCACGCATGATCTAAATCTATCAACTCCATTTAAGATATCTTCAAACAAAAAGACACGATCCAGTTTTTTGGAAATACATTTAGGTCTCGATCTCCAAGTCAGAACAAGTACATCTGGAGCTATGTCCACAAGTCGGTTTTCTTTAAAATAATCTTTGAAGAATCCTGTCAGTTGATCCAGATGAGAAGATTCTCCCCACACCTCCCCAACATCATAAGTGAAATTTAAATCGTATTCCAGTATTATATTTTTGTGTGCCAAAATACCCCTAGCAATCACCTTTTCCCAAAAACAATTTATGTCCAAACAGGGGCTATAAACATTTAAAATAGTAAGCGACTTTTTGTTCTCCAAACAAGTACCTGTCAAGAGGATTCCACCACAACACATAAAAGGACATAAGTAAAAAATTTTGGATCCCATGACACTAATAATCCCCTAGAAGTTCCAACCGAACTTACAACACAAGTTAGCCAAGAAGGTCGATAAGTGTTCATAAAGACCCTAGCCTTTTTTTCCTCTACCAAGGTTTCTTGTAGAAATATAATATCAGGTGACTTCCTCCGAAGTAGTCTTTGAAAGGAGGCGGATTTCAGGATCCCCCCCACCCCTCTGATGTTTAGAGAGAGAAAAATCATGACGTTTCTCTAGCTAGGGCTTTCATGTCTCTAAGTGCCTCGTTTTCACATATGATAGGTAAATGTAATTCAACAGTTTTTTGAGAAGTATCAACTTTTTTTTCCCTCGCACTCCGAGTTTTAATGGGGGATATCTCATACCCCAACCCCTTCGACTAGGTGTACTCCTTCCCAGAAGCCTCCCCCAAATGTTTCAACAATCCTATAATCCCATCAGTCTCATGTCTGTTAAAAACATTCCTCCCATGAAAAGTAGGGATGGGTATCGGTGAGAGTGCCTCTCTATAGGAGGGGATCAAGGACTCTAATACATCACCAATGGAACTTTCACCAAGCTCTAGTTCCCAACACCCCAGGAGGATGTTGTCCTCACCTGAATTATAAAAATGCTCAGCTACCCCCCTCAGAGAAACCAGACCACAAGATGGACTTTAGACCAATGAATTATTATTCCCCCCTGTGTCTAAAGGAAGTCCTCTTACTCCCCGTGGGTCAGCATAAAAAATTGGATTAAATCCCCCCCGGTCGAGGCAGTAGAGTGTTTAACAAAATCCTTTGAGCCCTCCGGGACCCAAGTAATGACTATATCAGAAAACTTCGCCCCTCTCGCTCCAAAGAGACTAGAGGAGTCCAAAACATCTCTTTCCCAAGCCGATAAAGAAAAATAGAGAGTAGGGAAAATGGATTTTAACTTACCAGTAATAGTGTCCTGCTATAACGATTGGTTTGTTTCATGAGAACCTATGCGAAGCATGCTTAACCAATGTGAATCCTCTCTAGGTGACTCAACAAAGGTGGTCCTTTCCAACATAGTCTCTTTTGAAACCTCCTCCTCAAAGTTACCCACGCAATCCCTTCTCAGGTGGCCAGTATTCTGACAATAGGAACACCTAAACATTATACCCAGATAGTCTAGATTTTGAGCCATGTAGTGCCCTCTCCAAACAATCTCTAAGGACTCCAACAGGCCAACATGGATGTCTACTTCAACTAGGAATTTACCCAGTCTTTTCTCAGGTTCCATGAGAGCCTATTCATCAACCTTAATAAACTTGTCGAGTGCATTACCAATGGCTTCCAGTGCCTTTGCATTCCAAAAATGCATTGGCAAGCCTGGTAATAGTACCCATAGGTGTCGAAAACGGAAATACTCTTGTGCAGGATCAAAATTGACCCTCCACCGCTTAAGCATCAAGCTTCCTCCATAAAAGATCTAGTGTTTTCCCAGTATTATCATGGTATCCTCAGTGATTCTGAACCGGAAGTCAAACCAACCTTTTGTCATAAAAACTACTTCAGGTACATAACCCAAGAATGGGGACCAGGTGGACTTAACCCAGACTGTAAGAGGCATTTTTCACCTTGAACAGTACAAAAAACACCCCACTAGAGCACAAAGTGCCAAGCTGATAATATCATCTAAGCCTACATCCTCCCCTAACATCAGTTTACGTTTTGAACGATTCAATATCCATGGTTTTATTCTGGAAGAGCCACCAAGGGATGGTTTACTGGAAGTATTTACCTGAGGGTGACCTCCCATCGGCCTCCCTACATCTTTCAGAGTGCTTACAGAGTCGATTGCAACCCGATGTCTGTCAGTTAAACCTCTTGGAGTGAAAACTGTGGCAGATGATAAATCTGCAGCAAAGCCCCAAGATTTTGTGGAGATAGAAGTGGGGAAGTGTGTCATAACCGCCCTCCGAGTAGAGTTAAGACCTGCATTTAGTGTGATCTCGTCAGTCGAGATGAAAAGACCTTCACTCCTTCAGATGGCCTCGCCAGTCGCACCCATGAGTGCATTGACTTCAACTTCCATCAGGAAGATTCTCTGGTGGAGTATGACTCAGCCACTAAAACCACTCACAACTAACCACCACCTTGTGACAAGACTGGTCTCCTTTTAGATACAGTTAAGACCCCCTGCTTGCAATTAACATAGACGTGAAATATGACAAGCACTATTGCCAAAAACGATGGTAGAGGTTCCACTAAAATTTTAGGAAGGGAGAAAATTGTAAGTCGGAGTGACAAAAAACCCCTAAAGTTTAGCGCAACAAACTCATCTCTAGTTTGGCTGGCTCCTCCAGTGATCGGCTAAGATCCAAAGAAAAATCATGGTCCTCCATTGTCGCGATTTGGAGGTTAAAAAAACTCGGTTCCCACCCATTTCGCCTCCCTCTCTTGTGAATCATTTCAACACACATCTATCTACCTTTTATGGTTTTATTTTGTTATGGTAATTAATGGAAAGGTATATGTATTATCTATAAGAGAGTAATTTAAAGAGTAGATTTTTTAAAATTTTAATTAAAAAATTATTAAAAATTATAATTTTAATGAATGATAGAAATTTTGATGGGAGTTTTGTTTACGAAGATATTTAAAAGATGGAACTTTAAAAAATAAAGTGAAAAATCTACCTTTTATGGTGTTATTTTGTTATGGTAATTAATGGAAAGGAATATGTATTATCTATAAGAGAGTAATTTTAAAAGTAGATTATTTTAAATTTTAATTAAAAAATTATTAAAAATTATAATTTTAATGAATGATAGAAATTTTGGTGGGAGTTTTGTTTACGAAGATATTTAAAAGATGGAACTTTAAAAAATAAAGTGAAAAAATAAAACTTAGAAAAAGCTCTAAATTTATATACTTGTTAATTCATATTAATATTAATTAACACATTATATAACCTAAACGTAAAGTAGGTAAAGATTATGCATAGAGTTGCCACCTCTTAATAAATACTTTTGACTCTGTGGAACCTACCACAAATGGGACATAGAGTTAAATTTATTTCAAGGAATGAGTACACATTTAGGTCTTCAAGGTAGTTTTATTGGAAATATCTTTCTTTTCTTCAAATTCTAGATAAGATTATTTAAGATTGATAAATTTTAGGATTTTAGATAAATTGATTCTTAAATGTTTGAATACAATTAAAACATATTTTTTTTTAATACAATTAAAAACATAATTTTTTTTTTTTACATGGAAGAGTCCGTAACTTGAACTCCCCATCATTGGATGCATTAACTCTTAGCCCTAACCTTTAAAAATTTGCTAACACCGAAATTTTGGCATGTCATTAATGTACTTTGAAACCTAATTTAAAATTTTAGTTAATGTACTTTGAAACCTAATTTAGAATTTTAGTTAATGTACTTTGAAACCTAATTCAGAATTTTAGAGCTGCTACATTCTCTCGGACATTTTTTTTTTCCATTGACCATGCTCAAGGAAATTAACTAATATTACTAATTACGAGGCTCGTAAGTGTGAAGAATATAACACTAGTATTAATGAGGTTGTGAAAGATTCACATATTAAAAAGCTCAAGTTCATATGACTTATTGACCCTAAATCTAGTAAACACCATTATAGGACCAAGAAATACATTTGCATTAACGAGTGTACTTTTTAGCCAATTATTAAGAATTTGATGGATAAATGGTTCAAAATGTTTGACAAACCTCCTTGCAATAAACGAGAGGCACCATTCTACTTTTTATGGATAATATGGGTTAAGTTAGTTTTAGGTTACAAAATAAATTATTTTGAGATTAGGAAATTCTAGTGGGTTGGTGGTCGTTTTGCATGAGATCAACAAAATGCCATGAGTGACTCGAACTCTTGGTTGTGTTGTCTTAGGTGTTAACCTAATCCCCTCATCCAGTATCTTCCTAACACTATATTTGTGAGACACAGATTGTCATTTCCATCGTGACACAAACTATACTACAACATGACACATTTTCCATGGTTAACTAGTAGGTAGGATATTTCAACAATATGTAACTTAGTGGTGGAGGGGTAGGGATAAGGTCTGATAGATAAACCTTTGATTCTAGTTAGGTAAACTTCTATCCACGGTGGACATTCTATTTGAAGATAATGTGCTCCTCATTTATGCTTGTGTTGTAGGCACACATGTTATGGGGTGATGAAGGTACCTTTCTAGGAGAGTTTCATATCATTTTTATATTTTCCCTCGCGGACCCTCTACAACAGATCTTTGGCCTCATAGAGGTATATGTGCATCATTAGGAGGTTTTGTACACTAGGGAAAGGTATCAAGGCCTTGGCCATGGTTAGGGGAGGAAAACATGGTCCTTTGGCTTTAAATGAAGTTATCAAGGCTCAAGGGCCATGAATGTGTCCTTGAACCATGATAGACACCCTCTTTAGGGTATATTTTTCCTTTGAATGAGATATGGCCACAAGTAGGAGGTTCTACACATGGTGAATGGGTCTTTGGACCTTGACCTTGATTGTGGGAGGAAAACAAGGGCCTTGGGCTCTAAAGGAGGCTTCCATGGCTCAAGGACCATGAATAAGGAGTTGAACCATGCGATAGGCCATTTGTAGGATATCTTTGGTCTCCGAGTGGGAGATGAGTAGCATTATGAGGATTTACACACTAGGGATGGGTCTAAGGGAATTAGCTATTGTTATGAGATAAAAATAAGAGCCTTAGTTATTGTTAGGGGATAAAAATAAGAGCCTTATGAATTAAATGAAGATTTCATGGGTCAAGGGCCATGAACAAGGCCTTGGACCACCATACACTACCTATATAATAGATTTTTGGCTTTCAGTTAAGATATGGGCACCATTAGAATTTTTGTGGACCACATATGAGTCTTTAGAAATTAACCATAGTCCTAAGTGGAAATCTTGTAGGTCCAAAAGACAATGAATGGAGCCTCAAACTACCACATAGGACCTTTATATGGGATATTTGGCGTCTAAGTGGGATATGAGAATCGTTATGAGGTTTTGTGAACTAGCAAAGGGTCTTAAAGTCTTGACCATTGTTGAGGGAGGAAAACAATGGTCCCAAGCCCTAAATAAAGCTTTTAGAGTTTAATAAACATGAATCAGACATTAAACCAACACACAAGGCCTCTAAAGGGGATCTTTTCCCTTTGAGTTTATATGGACTTTTTATGCACCAGGGATGAGTCTCAAGGCCTTAACCATGGTTGGGGGAGTAAAAAAAGGTCTTTAGACCTTAGGGCTCAAGGGGCATGTTAAATGAATATTTGAATCACAACACAAGACCTCTACATGAGAGGCAATGCCAAATGAATATTTGAACCACGACATAAGACCTCTACGTGAGATCTTTGGCCTCTAAGTGGGTTATGGACACCATTTGGAGGTTTTGCACATCAAGGATGGGTCTTAGGGTATCAATCATTGTTGGGGGAGGAAAACAAGGGATTTAGGCCCTAAATGAAGCTTTTATGGCTCAAGGGACATGAACAAATCTAGGAAACACCACACATATCCTTTCAAGGGTATCTTTGGTCTTTGAATGGGATATGAGTTATATTAGGATTTTTTATGGGCGTTGTCTAACTATTCTACGAAATGGTTTTTTTCACCAGAATTCGACGATATAAATTTACATGAAATCACTATTTTTTTTTTGTTTAAAATCCATTTTTGAATGCAGAAATAGATTCACCATGTTGAAAAACCTCTAGGGCACTTTGATTATACATAAATAATCACTCAAATTTGTGGATCTAACAATTTCTCGTCGGATTTCAGACAAATGTCCATGGAAAATATCGCTAAAAAAGTCATTTCGTAGAACATTTAGACTAAGTCTTTTTTATGCACTAGGGGTGGGTATTGATATCTTAACCATGATTGAGAAAGGAAAACCAATGACTTAGGCCCTAAATTAAGTTTTTAGGACTCAAGAGCTATGAATGAGGAACTGTAGGTTTTTCACAATGTATCACTCTATATACATTATAGGGTTGCATTGACCATAGGTCACATGGATTTGAGCAAAACATTGTGAGAGGAGTATTCGTGTCCAAAGGCAAGAAGCAGTCTTATTTATGTGATGTCCTTCCATCAACGACAAGCAATAAGCAGCCTGCTACACAGTATTCAATGTTGTAGTAGGTGGTATGTACACTCTCAAATCACCTTGATATATCTGACAGTTTATATATCACCTATTGTATATACACCATCAGATCACTTTGATATATATGTCAAGGTATATCCAACGATGTATATACCACCTACCACTGCATTGAATACACGTAGCAAGGTGTATTTTGCTTGTCATCCATCAACCTTCCGTTGAAGAATTAAAGCATCACGCCTTCCAAGGTGTAACTTACCAAAAATACCGAGAGTAGCCGCAAAAAATGAGCATACTCCTTGGGAATTAGTTGATGATCAAATTCTACGTAAGAAGCGAGTAATCAAATTGAACAAAATACAAAAAGGGCAATAATAGGGCAACAGGGAACACATAAAAATCTAATTAGCATTCGTAACAGATGGATTGATAAAAGTGGGCAAAGGGTTCGTTTTACAAAGTATTGAACAATGCTTGGAGATAGGCTCAAGAACAACGGTCAGCATTTGGAGACAGTGGTGCTCAGCTTTTGGAGACAGGCTCAGGAACAACGCTCAACGTTTAGGAACAGTGACAACGCTCAACATTTAGGAACAGGAACAGGACTTCGAACATGAACAGGAACGGGTTTTCTGCACGAGAACAGGAACAACATTACTCCGGGACAGGAACATGAACAAAACTTCGAAAGCAGGAACGAGACCTGGTCGGGAGTGGACAGTGACAGGTCTGAGAACAGGAGCAGCGACGGGCCCAGGTCCGGAAATAGGAACAAAAAGAGGTTTAGGTGGGACAGGCAGGTATTGTCTTGTTCCTTATCCTGTGTTTCTTTTTTATTTGTCCTATATGGCAATGGCAATATACTCAACACTCATAAAAATGGGCAAGAGGTACCCGTCTCGGGCGAAACAAACCATTTAGGTCAAGTGAAAATTGCCTCTTCAAGTAAAGCAGGGAAGTGGGTTTGGGTCAACGCCAAACAGTTTCGGGGTATTTTAAAACACAGAGCTTCTCATCTAAAATGGGAACAGACAAGGAAAAAAAGGGCCCTCTGCAATAAACTTTCAAACAAGCCTCATGTGCAAAGGTGTAACAACAACAGAACTAAAGACAACGGTGATTATGCATTGTACAGTCCCACATCCACACCTCTCACATGGTCATCTGACCTATATGTGCAATAGTTACTAAATGCCAAGAGGAGATTCGAGGTTTTGGAAGTCAAAGGGCATGAGAGAGACCTTCAAATCCAACTATTGACAGTAGAAAATCAGGACTTAACAGAAAACAATAAATTTTTAACAGAGCGAGTGACTATGTTGCAAGAAGCCCTTTTGGAAGAAAAGGATGAGTGGAAAGGCTTGAAGGATGCCGGGAAAATCAGGTCAGATTCCACGGTGGAAATTAGAGAGGTAATGAACTCTAAAACACCCAAAGATGAAGGGAAAATGGGTGAACAAGCATACATCCATGGAGTGAAAGTAAGGGATGAAGAGAAAAGAGATTTTACAAAAAAATCCAATACTTGGGCACAAGTCATTAGCAATTCTGCTCATATGGAAAAAGAAACACACAGCCAGGGGGACGACATTCAAAGTAGAGAAAACAAGGAAATACAAGGTAGAGAAGCAAACATAATTATCAAAGGTGTGAGAGAGTATGGAAAAAATGAACGTACTCTCGATCTTACAAGTGAATTTTTGAAGGACAAGTTGCTTTGGCAAGGCTGAATTTGCCAAGCATGGAGGGTGGGTAAGCCTAGTGGTGAGAGAGATAGCCCCATAAAAGTCATCATGTCAAGCATACATGACAAGCAAATTCTCCTAGGCAAGAATCAACTCTTGAGGGGCTCTTGCTTTTTTCTAGATGAAGATTTAACTATTAGACAGCAAGAGGAAAGAAGGGAAGAGTTGTTTAAGGTTAGGGAAACAAGGGATGAGGGAAAAAGGGCAGGGTTGTTCAAAGGAAAATCCGTTATTTCCTTTTTAAGTCCTCATTCTAAAACATGACAGCAAGTTGGTAGCCAAGAAGAGACAACAATTTCACTAGCAGGAAAATATGCAACAAGGCAAGTTTGGACAAATAGGGGTGAAGACTCAACTTTGAGTCTTGTAGACCAAAACAAATAGTAATCAAATTATTCCCAGGTTTCCTTAAGCTTAGTATGTTGGAATTGCAGAGGTTATCCTTGGAGGCGGGGACCTGGGTTAGGACCTATCGCGGAAAATAGGGACATAATTTGTCTATTGGAAACACATGAGCATGAAGGGTGCAAGCCACCTATGTTTGAAGAGTATGTGAAGATGGAAGTGTGGAACAAAGCAACTGAGAATGGTAAAGGACACAGAGGTATCATGGTCTTAGTGAAGAAAAAAAAAGGTTGTCTCATTCAGTTAGAAAGAGAAGACTCCAATAAACAATTCATTTGGTTTAAAATATCAGAAAATGGTAACATCATCAGGGTTGCAGCATGTTATTTTTCTCCACAAGTTTCAAAAACTTACAAAAGTAGGGGGCTTGACCACAAAGACCCCTTTTCAGCCTTAAAAAACGATATTGCAACGTACTCTCAACTAAGAGAAGTCCTTATAGTGGGTGATTTCAATGCTAGGACAACATGTGAACAAGCTAGTATTATTCGTTGTAAGGAGGACTGCAACCCCATTTGGCTTACAGAAGAGAGAAATCATCACTGGACAAGAGTTTTAGAGTACAACAAAAGCTCCAACTTTTTTGGGGAACAACTGCTTACTTTATGTGGGGCATTTGACTTAGTCATTTGTAATGGGGTGGCTAGATGGGTGAATTCTGGCAATTTCACCTGCAATACCTACAATGGAGCAAGTGTAGTAGACTATGAAATTTTCTCACATGGCTTGTGTGAGAAAATGGAGGAAGTTTTGATTGGTGAGCAACTGTGGGAGTTGAAATCTGATCATAAACTGATCTATTTAAGTCTAACTTGGGTTGTACAACAACAACATGGGACAAAAAATCAACACATCCGACAACCTCCTTCAAAGGGTAGAATTTTGTTGACTCAAAAAAACTATAACACCTTCAAGATAGCACTAAAGAGGTTTTTTAACAAGGAGAAAATTCCATCCCAGGGCCTTCATAGCCATGAGTTAACAAATTTAATCCAAAGCGCACTTACAGAATGCAAAAGAGAAAAAAATAGGAAATCTGAAACAAATTGTTTTCCAGTTAATGTTTGGTTTAATGAGGAATGAAAAACAACAAGGAAAACTTTGAAAGAGTCAAGCCATAAATAAATAAGCATAAAATCTTACAAGCAAATTGTAAGAAAGAAGAAAGTTGATTTCATGATCTCAAGGAGGGAGGAATTAGTCTTCTTGGGGAAAAATAACCCCAAGTTATTTTGGAAAGAGCTTCAAACGAGAAAGAGACAAACTGAAAATAATATCACAGCCTATCAATGGTATGAGTATGCAAAGCAACTTTATAAGCAAGATCCTAAGGTGGACCCCCCTCCCTTGGTCAACACTACTACTAAGCTCTTCACTGTTCAATAAATTGAGGTGGGTATCAAAAATATGGGTGTTGGGAAAGCAAAAGATTTAGTTGAACTCTAGGCAGAATATCTAAAGTGGGGTTCAAAAACTCTTGCACCTCACATTATGAAAATTTTCAACAACATCATTCAACAGGGATTCCCTACAGATTGGACAACGAGCCTAGCAATACCACTTTTCAAGAGTGGGGATGTCAACAATCCCTCCAACTATAGGACCATAATGATAAACCCCTTGTTTGCAAAATTATTTGGAAGTATGCTAGAAAATAGAATTAGCAAGCGGGCGAAAGAAGGGGATAAGCGTGTTAAAGGGCAAGCAGGTTTCAAACCTAAACACTCAACGTTTGATCACGGTATAACTCTAAGGCACATCATTGAAAAAGTGTGGGAGAAAAAAGAGGAAGCCTTTTGTTGCTTTGTCGATTTCAAAAAAGATTTTGACACGGTCCCTAGAGATAAGCTTTGGCATAGAATGGAGGAACTTGGGGTTCCTATACATCTTAGAGAAGTCATCCATAGGCTATATGAGGAGGTTAAAGTCAAAATCAGAACGTCGGTTGGTATCTCCGGAAGTTTTAGGAGTGATATTGGGGTCAAGCAAGGGTACCCATTGTCTCCTACACTATTTGGCGTATATATTGACAAACTTGAAGAGTGGTTAAACTCACAGGAGGGTGATGGTGCTCTTTTGGGTGATTTTGTGATAAGGCTTCTTTTGTATGCAGATGACCTTATTCTGATTGCTAATTGTTGGTGAAATTGCAATTTTCCATTATTCAAACTGCAATTTTAAATGAACAAATGGATTCATCACCCTAAAAAATCTCTATTGCACTAAAATTGTGCAATCTCAAGAACTCAGATCTGCAATTCCAGTAATTCTTTAAAAAATTTGACTAGATTTTAGGCAAAACTGAACATAAAAACTTGACCAAAAAAAGTTCAAATAGTAGAATGTTTATGCCAAAATAAAATATCCACAAAAGTTCCCTCATCAATAGATCATTCAACATGTTGCAATTCAATATAATCAAGAATCACAACATAATAAGGATGTCAAGAAACATTTTGAAAAAATCTTGTCACATAAAAACAAGGAAATAAATAGTGTAAAGAATCCTGATAAAATCCTGCTTATAGAAGTAAAAAAATTAAAACATATGGATTTATCAATCTTGAAAGTAGACAAAGAACCATCCATGGATGCAAGTGAATCAAGAAAGTTTTTAAAAGTTGAATCTACATATAAAGAAAAGAGGCTTTAACATAATGCAGAAAAACAAAAAATTAAAGTATAGCTAATAATGAAGTTTTATAGGATAAGGATCATTAAAAAATTGAAATAAAGAAATAATATGATGAAAAAATGACTTCTATAGATTCAATTATAATTGAAGGTCCATTAGTGGTTTTTGCTTAATCTTTATGTCAATTAAACTATGTTGACAAACCAACAAATACAAAATATTACATATTAACACATAGCACAAATAAATCATGAAAACTATTAAATATGGGATTAAGAAGGATCTATTTACTAAGGTACTGTATTGTCACCCAAATTACAATTGTCATAGCATACAAGATTAAATGTACCAATGACCAAAATTTCCTAACCAAAGTCAACAATCAACAATGTACTTACATATTGAAGCATCCAAAGATCAATACAACTTGAAGTAAAAAACATAGAAGCTTGAATAAAAAATCTTATTATCAAAGTTTTAGAAAGAATCTATTGATCATTTTTTGATGTAAAAATATTTTTCAAGGCTTCTGAAATCATATCACATCATGTTTTCAACCTTATTAAATAGGCCAAAGTTATAAGTAGATGAAGAAGTGTTCTCTACCCATGCTTTGGGAAGAAAACATTTTAAAGGGGATGACTTGTAGCATACCTAGGGTATATTACCACCACTTATGAATTATTCAATGTATTAACTTTATATAATCTTTGTGTATCTGATTGATTCCCTTCGGAAAATGTTGAAATTTCGATATTTCTAAGAGATGGGTGGAAAAATAAAATGACTATAAATCTACTAGTTAGATGTTTAGTTGGATAAGGTTTAATTTTCTATGTATATATCTTTATTTTGACATTTTAACTCAAAAAATTTAATAGAAAAAACTCAATTATGTCATAAATTTATGAGACTTAGTCTCTATGTTATATGTGAACTCGGTCTATACATTTTAATTATAAAATTTGCAATTTATCTTTTCTTATCTCACTATGAATAATTTTTAGGTGATTTGGTTAAATTTTCTTTGTTGTTGCTCTTGGTCTTGGTCTTGATATCCTAATATTTTCTTTATTGTTGGTCTTGATGTCCTAATATTTCCTTTATTGTTGGTCTTGTTTTCTAGTATATACAAAAATCCCATGAGAGCCATTGTAAGGAAGAAAAATGATACTTTGGTATATCTAGGGTACAATTCAGTTTGGGATACATTATAATTCAAGGGGGGGCCTTTTGTTGGTTGGTTTCACTAATTCCTATTGGGATGGTGACCTTGATAATTGAAAGTCTATTATAGGTTATGTTTTATGTCTTGGTTCTAGACCTATCATTTGGGCTTGTAAGAAACAACATGCCCTTTCTCTTTCTTCAACAAAAGTAGAGTATTGAATAACAATTAGTGTAATTTAATAATCATTGTGGCTTCCACAAATCCTTTTAGAGTTTGGATTCCAATAGTTGCATTTGATCACATTCTTGTGTGATAATCAGAGTGTTATTCAACTCGCCAAAGATCTAGTTCAACATCAGTGCAACAAACACATTGAGTTACACATGCACTTCACTAGAAAGCTTATTCAGGATCACATGCTTGAAGTGCACTATCACCCCATAGATGATCAAGTTGCAGAAAATTTCATAGTCTCTTACAAAAGTGAAGTTTTCCAAAATTCGATCTATGTTAGGATTTCAATAAATTGTCATTAAGGAGGGAATAGGATTTAATGCAGATCATTCCTTCTCCTATTATGTCACCTTTGTAAATCCTCCAATCCTATTCCAAGTTGTTCTTAAGGGGGGGTGCTATGATATTTAGACACGTAGGAGTTAATTAAGATCAACATGGTCTAATGTGTCCTTAGGTAAATTGTGTTTCTTTAGTGTGCATGGTAATTATATAATGTGATGGTCATGGCTGTGTTCTAGACAAAATAATTTTATGGTTTATCTTATCCTTAATACTAATGACTATATTGATCAGTGGCTTAGCACCTTATTGGTCCATGATCTCTATTTAAAGAGACTAGAGGTCATTTGATGATGATTGATTGTGAGAAACTCATATGTAAATTATTTTCCTTTTGCATTGATGTATTACCTCAAGTGGTTACATTGGCTAAGACTGTGCACTGATTTTTCTCTTTGGGGGTTTTAATCACATAGTATATTGGTGTACTGATATTTGATCTATTTGTGTGAGAAGTTTCCTTAAGGTGTTTGACTTGTGTGGATATAACTTGTTTATTGAACATGATATTTTTTAAAGATTTGTAGTTAATCCACATTCTCCAAGTCCCATTCTTTTTTGGAAGAAATATGATTGGGGAACCACATGATGATGTACTTGGCCTTATGGCTTATTTCTCCAACAATTATTGCAACAACCTCTTCACTTCGTTTGATTCTATTATGGATTTTCTATACAATCTTACATTCGGTAGAGTTCGTTAGTAACTATATATTGTGCTCCACTTCCCTCTTTAGTGGCATTCCTTTTAAATCTTGGAACACTTCTTTATATGCTTGCAATATCTCTCTCTACCAACACTTCATTTATTTCACGCATCCTTCAAAGGATGCCTTCACACATGTGGAATTAGTGTCCTTTTGATCACATCTCAAGAAAATAAGTACACACTATTCTTGGTTGAGTTGATCAATCTCTTAGCTTGGTGTGCACTCACCATGGAGATCTTACACTTCCCCTTGTGCACAACTGATTTAACATCCTTGATTAGACAATATTTATTGGCCCTTCTCATGAAGGTAGCATCCCTCATATACATATAGGGGCTACCAAACACTACACCATAGAAATCAAGATGCACTACATTGACTTCTATTTCATCCATAAAATTTGCACTAATAGAAAAAATATAAGTTTACACTGCTTGGTAACTTTTAACTCTATATATTTATTCACCCAACCCAAAGCATATGGATGAGGGTGATCATGCATCTCTAAACCAAGTTTACTTACTAGGCCCTTTGCGATGAGGTTCTCCTATGAACTAGAATTGAATAAAGCATCTACCTAGTTCCTCTTTATATGAATGTTGATATGGAACAACTTTGTCATCTCATTCTCCTCTTTGGGATGGTGGATACTCCGGTTCACCTCCTTCTACACTATTGTGTAGACAATATTTTCATCCATATTTGAGTTTATTTCTTTCACATTTCTTGCTTTACATTAGAGGATTCTTCTTCTTCGAATTCTCCTGCTTGTGGCTCCTAGTATTCAACTCTGGATGAAGTTTCCAACATTTTTCTTTTATGTGAGAATAAATATTACAATGTTCATAGTGGTTATGAGGGTCCTTGCACACATGTGCAATGGAAAACTTATTTTTATTTTTCCCTTTCCCTTCTTCTTCTCACCCTTATTGGAAGCTCCATGTTGGATTGTTTGCTTTGAACCATTTGGTTTCCCCTTCTTCTGGTCATATTCAATGTACTAGGCCTGTACGCAGGGTTCATCTATGGTCTAGGCATTAAATAGCATAAATTTCCTTCCTATGTGACTATGAAGACCCCCAGGTACTTGATGACCACATATGGGTCCAGAGGATTTATTCCCAACTGGATGGATTTCTTCTGGAACTCTGTAATCTACTTTTGTACACTCTATCCTTGTGTTTGTTGGTAATAGTCCAGAGGATTTATTCCCAACTAGATGGATTTCTTCTGGAACTCTGTAATCTACTTTTGCACACTCTATCCTTGTGTTTGTTGGTAATAGTGCCACTAAATCCTCTAGTCCTCTTCATACCCGATAGAGTAAAACTGGGACTTGACAAGGTCTTTGGATACCTCCCATTTAATTATTGGTGGTTATCCCCCTAACCTGAGGGCCTTGGCGTGTCCTTCTAGATTTAGTATATCAAAAGCTATTTTTTACTCGTGTACATTATGCATATTGAAATAGACTTCTAGTTGTTGCAATCAGTGAAGAAAAATGGTTACTGGAGTCACCTTTTTTGGGTTTTGATTCTTTCTTCTCTTTCCTCCACTCACGATTTTCTATTTTCTCATGAGATTCATGCTTCTTTGAAAAGGGGTCGATATTCTTCTCAAGAGTGGCCATGAGCATTTATAATATCAAATACCTAAGCTTCCAACTTCGTGAATCTCTTTTTGTTTTCATTGATGGGTCTTTCCTAGTGCTCTTCATCCATTCCTATAGATTGTAGTTGCTTCTTAACCCTTCTTGTGCCAATCTCGATATCAATAGGGTACAACCCTCCCATGGATTTGGATTTCCTAAGTTGAGTAAGCATACATTGTACCTCAAACCATCAAATGATGAAATAAACCTTCTTTGATACCGATATAATTTTTAAACTTCCTTGGTATTCCAATTGTTAACTCACCAAGATAGCTCTAAACTTAAAATGGCTATAGTAAGAATATGCTTGAATGCGTGACTATATTTTTGTATTTCTTAATACTTAAACAAAAATAAAAAAAGTACCATTTGGATTCTTTAACTACTATGATATATGACATAGAGTACAATAGCAAGACACACACAATGTAACACAAATATTTACCCTAGAAACCCATACGGGAAAACCAACATTCAATGAAGGATTATTCCCTATGTCTTCTTATATTATGGAGATTACAATATAGAATACAAAGCTTTCCAAGCTTATTATGAAGCTATGAGACATTATGATCTTCTACAATCCTCCAAAATATTCTCTTGTCTTTCTTCTACGTTAGTACCTCCTCCACAATCCTAATCATACCATGGTTCTTCTATGTTAGTACCTCCTCCATAGTCCTACTCATACCATGGAACAACAAACAACTAATGAAAAAGTGAATGCTCTTACCTCCCTTTTCTATGTTTTTGATATCTAGAATTAGGGTTAGGGCTAGGTTTAGGGTTTTGAAACCCTCTTGGAACCTTCATGATGCTTCTAGAACTCCCTATTGGATTCCCCCACATTACTAACTACCGATATTCGAATTATGGTGAGTTTCTATGGTCCCCACTTGAACACGTGGGAAAATTTGTGTTGTTACATTTTGATGGCCCAAACTTTCTCATACAAACTCCATTTTAAGCACACAGTAGCTTGTTGGAAAGGTCTTGATGAGAAGAATAAATGTTGTCAAGGGTTAGGCATGCTTCTGGAAACTCAAAGTTGTTGTAGGCCCAAAAAACATTGTTCAGGGCCTAAAATATGCATTGGAAGTTGATGACATGAATTTGACAAAATGAACACCAACTTTGAGATATCCCAAATTTTAATATAACTCATTTAGAGCATCAATAAATTCATATGGTATCTATATAAATCCATTTTGGATCAATTTTAAAAAACAACAATCAATGTTATTGCAATAAAGATCATTGGGAACATCCTATACAAAGGGAGCTACCAACATTATCCATAACTTGATAAGCACCCTTCATTCTCATCTACACCGCCCAGGATAAAACAAATCAATTGGGGCGTATAATGACTAAACCCTACCTAAAAAAATGCTATCATTATCTCGTAGCACATGTTTGAACTAACATCGTAGAATGAAAACATAATTGTCTCAACTTTAGAGATGAAATTGGAAAAAGGATGCAACTGGATAACACTGCATTCATGACCAACAATGAAACTGCAAAAAAAATTGACTCATTCTTATCCGTTACCTTCCTTTGTTCGGTAACAATGATTGTATCCTACTTCAATCTTTGCAACTCCCAACGAAAGTAATCCCTCAATAACACTATCACTAACTTGAATCTAAGCTCTTAAATATGAGATAATATACCTCGTCACAAAGGAAGTAATATGTTTCCCACCATGACAAGGTCTTTTACGTCTCCTCTAATAGTTCTCATCACTTACTCAAATATAATTTATGGCACAAGTTTTGATTACCACATAAACCATGGCTTAAATTACACTAGGAG
>ML836848.1:0-23967 GCA_009831015.1 Picea engelmannii | reverse complement strand
GGAGATGAGGATGTCATGTAGAATCTTTGCAAGGTGTGAATTAATCTTGAGAGGCTCACTATGTGTGTGCCCATGATGAGGGTGGATGATGTCTCTTAGATATTAGAGTGCCATGTGGTTGAGGTAGCACATCCCTTTGTCTGGATACTGAGGTGGGTAGCCAAAACAATAGTGTGTTATCATGAGACACAGACACCTCAGGATGACTATATGAGAGTCTCCCATTTTATAGCATCTATGGATGTGTAGAATTGATATTTTTTATACTGTATCATTATGGGCCACATAGGCCGATTTTGTACACTACATATTTTATAGAAACAATGTATCAACCTTTTATCTTATTTGTGCAAATGGGTCATTTCTTTCTTATGAGTTAAATGCTGATGATTTGTCTTCCATGTTTATTGTACCTACTTTCTTATGTAAATGCTCTTGTTAATGCAACAAATTCTAATCTAACACATAGTTAGCCAATGAATCAATGAAAATTTCTAAACTTCTAGGAACATGATCATAAGTAATCAACTCACGCTGTCTTTCAAGAATCCACACCCTCAAGTGCTTCTGAATAAGAACATGATTTCTCACAAGATAGACATTATTCAATTGTGACACCACTAACTATGAATCCAAATACACAACTAACCCACAGATGTCAAGAGCAAAGGATTTGGATCTAAGTTCCATGAATGCACTGTACTTTGCAATGTTATTGGTCATAGGACCGAGGAATGAACCCCATCAACTAACAAGTTAGTATGTAGGTGACAAGATCAACCATGCGGTAGATGCAATGTTTTGAGTGCTATGGTTGGTGTCGTTTGCAAAACCTACATAGACTAGGATAAACATTGATATTTTCAAATCAAGCACCAAGAACAATAAGAATACGAATTGAATCAACCAAATGAAAAAAATGAAAAGGATCTAAAGTATAAAACTCTAAAAATACAACATTTTACAAAGCATTGTGCAAATTTGTTGTTTACACATAATACTTCTTAAGTTAGAGCTCATTTTGAGTCTCAAACAAAGGATTCCATTCATATTCCACTAATTCATAGGCCTCTTTTTATAATACACAACTAACAATGTAAGGACAATGCCAAAGGGGTTCAAACTTTCCTTCCCCTAACTTTTCATGAACCTGGTCATAAACCAAAACTAGGTCTCCTTCAATGAAGACATGAGGATGAATACTTTTATCATACCTGGATTTAATATGCTTCTTTTGAATATTATTATCCAATGCAGTGTATTGATGATGCTCATCAAGATGAGCCAAATAGATGTGACATTATTCCTCTAGATATGTATTAGGCATAAGTTCTACGCCCAAATTTAATGAAGGTATTTCTCCTTTAATCGAAAAAAATTGCCTCCACTCCATGAACGAGTTGAATCGATGTTAAATCGATGACAGTTTTTACTGAGGTTCCATACACCCATAATGCCAAGAAAAGCATCAAGTTATAGTTGGTATTATGCTTTCCCACCATCCTTTGCATCCTAATCTTCAAAACTTTATTGGTGGCTTCTCTTGATCATTAGATTGTGGATAGTAACGAGACAAGTTTTGATGTTGTAAACCCATCTTGGCCACTAATTCGATCATTATTTTGTTGTGAAAATGTGATCTTTGATTTGTCACAATCATTTTGGGCACACCAAACCTAGATATAATATTGTTATGATATGAAAAGTGCAACTGTGGTGCCATCATTGGAAGAAGTAGACATAGATTCAATCCATTTGGTGAAGTAGTCAACAACCACAATGATGTAGTTGTGATCATTAGCTAAAGTAGGCTTACATGTCATAAAGTCAATACCCCACTTTGTGAAGGGGCCAACATTAACTATAAGGTGTAATGAAGAAATATGAACACACATTTTTTGAGTAAATACTTGACAAGAGTGACACTTATGGACTGCATTAATACAATATTTAAAGATGGATGGCCAAAAGTATCATGCACATACTTTTTTTGGGACGTGGCTATTACAGAAATATGAACACCATATTCTCAGACATGACAATCATTGAATACCCTCATAGCTTCTTCATGGACTAGACACCAACACAAAAGTAATCCCACACCACAACGATATAGGGTATCCCCAATGATATGATAACTATTGGCTTGATGACGTATACGTCGATGCTAATTGTTGGATAAATAAAGGTTGAACCACTAGGTTTAAATATATGTCAAGACATCCCCATATTAGGGATCAAAAGAGTCAATGAGAAACAAACACTTGTCCAACAAGGATTCATTGACCATAGTTTCTTCAATGTTTCTGGGAAGCTTAGACATGAATTCCAAGAAAGATAAAGACTTCTTAGATTTTGAAGTGGAAAAATCCAAATCACACTCTTAGAATATAATTTCCCATTTGGAATACTTTCCCCCAATAATATGACATGTCAAAATGTGATGCATTGGGTTGGTGTCTACTAAAACATTAACTTTGCGAAGAAGAATATAATTTCTAAGATGTTAGACAATATGAAATGCTACCAAAGCTAACTGCTCAACATGTGACTAACGCAATTCAAGGCCAACAAGACCCCTACTAAGGTAATAAATCACATGTTTGACTTACAAACTGTCCTTTTGGACAAGAACCATACTGATGGTGGAATCAGATGCAGTTAGATACTGCAAAAAATTCCTTGTTATTGTGTAGTGGAATCAACAATTGTGTTGACATTAAAGATTTATTCAAAGTTTTGAAATAACATTGTTTTTGGTCATCCCATATGAAAGGTACACCCTTCTTTTAAAGGTGCATGAACCCTTTCGGAATATCCACATAATTTGTGATGAATCTTCACAGAAAGTTTGCTTTCCCTTGCAAACTTTGAAGTTGTGCAATAGCATGTGGGGGAGGAAACTGAACTATTTCCTAGGTGTATCTTTTGTTGAACAAGCTTAGCACCATCATACGTTTTGATTTCACGTTAGACAATTTGAGGGTCAATTCTTAGCATCTCCTCATAGGTCCAAACAAAAATGTATTGAAACTCCTTAAAAATGACACTCTACAGTTTAGTTTCATTAGGAGAACAATATACACCAATCAATATGTTTTCGTTGACACTTGGATTCACTAAGATGATGGCTCAATAGTGATACCCTATGTAGAGATGATTAATATTAGTAGGTGGTCGATAGAAATGTGAAATAAACACTTATGTGGGTTCAAGTAAATATTATACTTGCAACACTAGAGGAAAACTTTATGACGATATTCCAAGTGCTATGACAATTTATTCAAACGATCCATGAGGTCATTGAGATAAGAAAGAATAATGTCAAACAAGTCATGGAAATAGTATGAAATGTCCCACTTGTAACACCATTGTTTTTAATCTCCTCTTTAGTGATGTATAATGTAAATATGATATATGGCCATGGGCCAAGTGATGTAATATGTAAACATTGTATATCGAATTAATAGAATAAAATGTGACACCGACTGCAGATGGACATGGATAGATTCATGAGGGATAAGTTTCCAGAAGGGAAGAGGGATCTAAGGGGGGGGTTTATTCACGTGTCTTTAATCCCAACCATTCCTAAAATTATTGTTTTGAGTGAACCTTATAATTCCCCCCCTGAGTGGATGAGAAGTCAATCATTAAATACATGTAATGGGGCTGGTGTGAAAATTCACATCCCATAGTTATGAGAGCATGGGGGCTGAGTACAATCAACATTGGGGAATGTGAGAGTCAACTTGTATGGGGGAAAGGGAAATTTGTATGGAAAAAGAGAGGATTTTTTATAGTTAGTTTTTAGGGACAACATGGGAGAACATATAATTGGAGCTTGAAGGAAACCATAGTGGGCATGTATGGCATCTTGTTGGAGCTATAAATTAAGGAAGAAGCAGGTTTTTAGGCCTGTAGAGTGATATTTTATGTGAGAGATTACCCTACAATAATGAGGTTTCTACTATGATATTTTTCCTAATGCAGCTCACATCCCTAGAATTCCCAACAAGAGAAATTCCTATCCAACCTGTGTTGGAGCCCTAGAGGGGAGCAGGAAGTCCTAAGGGACTATGTGCAATCAAGGGGGATCCCATTTCTTGGGTTGTGCGGGTTGAGGAGAAGAGAGTTGGTGGATTGGGATAGCTGTAGTAGAATTAGCTTAATGTGGGTTGCCTTGGGATGTCAGTGGACAATAGAGAGATATCCCTTTCTTATGGATTTGTAGCCCCATCTCGGGGGTGATTTGCTGCTGAGATTTGGAGAAGAAAATCTATGGTTGGGTGTAACGCCCATCGCTTGTAGTTGATTGCACATATGGTTTAAAATATAAGTGTTTATATCTATTATATTTTTTTAATTATGGGTTTTAGTTGTTGTTCATATACATTGTTCTTGGGTGTAATATATGATTTTGTGTATATGTTAGTTGTGCAATTGTAATGTTGCTAGATGCATGCTAAATACTTAATGAATTACATTTAATTGTGGAAATTCATTGTTGTGTGGTTACTCTGACTTTTAAGCATTCATATGTTTCCGTGTGAATGTTAATTTCATTGCATTCATGTTTTAAAAAATTATTGTTAGTTGCATGGGTGTTTTTAGCATGTATACATTGATTTAAGTTGTATCATTTTTTTTTTAAATTGTAGAGTTTAATAGTGGGGGACTCTACAGAGTGGTATCAAATCTCCTAGTTCAACACCATACCTATATGGGGAAATTACCAACGCAAATTTGGTGAATTTTTTGTTATATATTTTGGATCTATGACGGATTTGGGGGAAAAAATTGTGAAACCAAAGTGAAATCGTCAATTTTCTAGGCAAATTCAGGTCAAAATTGCACTAATAATGGTTGAAGATATGATCAATGGCATCGATCTGCAAGTTGTAGAATTAAAAAATGGATTGGGAGGTAAAATTCCATGTTTTCATGGAGACTGTGAAGTGGAGAGTCAACAACCCATATCACTTGAATATTAAGAATCAATGGCCAAGATTCATTTGTAGGTTTGGAGAAGTTCAATGAAATTTGGAGCAGTTTGGTGAATCAACGAATGCAATCACATTCAACCTCGAGATCAACGCTCCAAATTCATCCTAGATTTTCACCTCATTAGAGTCTAACAAATTCATGAACAAGTTTATTTCGCCAAAAGAAATAGTCGATCGACGATGGAGCGATTGGGGTTCGAAGAAATTTGTGGAAAAAATTTGGCTTGTCGAAGAAAATCATTGGTCATTGATGCAACGATCAAGGTTTGATGAACTTTGTGGAAAAAATTTGGCTCGTCAAAAAAAATCACCGATCACCTATGGAGCGATCAGGGTTCAACAAAATTCTACATGTATAATTTTTTCGTAAACTACCCATGAAGAGAAATTGTCGATATCCGATTGTCGATGAAAAGATACCTTTGATCATCGATCATCGATCATCGATACAATAGAGATCATCGATCATCGATACAATAAAGATCGTTGATTGTTGATTGAGTTTTAGATTTTGGTGAGAGGAATGGACAGTCCAGATTACTTTCGAGTTGGAAATCAATGATTGAGATTACTTTCGATTTTGAGACCAACAACTTGGATTCATTCCTGTTTTGGTTTCGGGGTTTAGAGATATCCATGAAGAAGTTTCGTTTGTAACTCATCGATGGAAGCGAATTGTTGATCACCGATGATTGGGGTTCGACCGAATTCAACCAAGGTAGCCTTTTTGCAATGCAAAATAAATTGCCGATAGTCGATGCAAGAGATACCACCGACTTAGAATCAGATGAAATTTTAGTTGTGTGTCCATATTGATGAGGGATACAAGAATGCCAATGAGGGCCACTGACTAATTCTTCTTAAATTTTATTAAAATCATGAATTGGTGCTTATTAATCAAAGCTAAGATAAAGGTGAAATTTTGATAGATAGCTCAAAACATAGGCATGGAGATACCCATTTGGGGTCCTGGTAAAATTCAAAATGATTTGGTGTGGATATGCTCAAACAGGGAAAAATCCACTATTCTTAAGCACATTTTGGGGATTTTTGAAAACTTCATAGGAAAAGGGACCCTAGATCTCCAATCCAGAAAATTTTATTCAGTCGACATTTGTTCTACATATCAATTTAGATAATTGTGTCTTCATGAAGTTTTTCCCAGTTTTTCTCCATTTGGGAGATAACCAATTTTGGCTGGAGCATCATATTCCAACTATGAAAGTTTATATGTATTCCCAATCATAAATTTTATCTACACCCAATACCATGTTTTTCTAATTCCTGATGTATTTTCTTCTACATGTGGTAGAAAATGGTCTCTCAGAAAAATGGCAGCAATGAAAATGGAGAACAAATGAGTAGAAATTTCAAACTTCAGAAGGTTGTAACTCTTCGCTCATAACTTAGAATGAGGTATGAGTATAGTCATTGGAAAGCTAATTTATAGGAGAATGTATCTAAAGAATTAGAATTGGATTCCAATGCATCCATACTCCTCATAAATTTAGTTGAAGAATGACCCGTAACCTAATTAATGAAAAAACTTTACCATATGCTAACTCTAACAACAATTGTTGCATGCACATTTCTTGTAGAATTAGAGGTCAGAGTTTTACATGTTAGCAAGGGAAATGTAGAGACCGAGTCCAAGGAACATAGAGACAAAGTTGAGCCACTGGAGCTTGTTGAGACTATGAGAAGCTTGCAAAAAGAAGTGCAAAGATATAGGGTACTAGACAATGAAAGGATGATAAGGGCTCAGGAGGAGATTATATAGAGTTTGAATATGTTGCAGAGACAAGTCAATAAAGATTCTGGCACAAAGAAAGCAACTAGTGCAAGGCATGTTGAAGCATCCAGATCTTATGATAGGAGGGATGATCATAGGGGATCTAGAATATCAAGGAGTATTAATAAACATCATCATCACTCACTAGGACACTCAACTAGAAGAGCACATGCACATTCAAGGTTGGAGAGAAGCCCAAGTGTGTCCCCTGTTCGAAGAAAAATGAGGAGATCTGAAGTAGATGATTTGAAATGAGATCTTAGGAAGATTAATCCTCCTACTTTTGATGGTGATCATAAGAAATATGAAGATGCAAATGCATGGCTAACAGGAATGAGGAAATATTTCCAATTGCACAATTATTCATCAAATGTAGAAGCCATAATTGCAGCCTACCATATTCAAGGAAAATCATATATGTGGTGGGATCAAATAAAGAAATTTAAGCACATTGATGAGAAGATTATCTCATGGAGGGAGTTCAAAAATTATTTTCAGAAGAAATACTTGTTAGAGAATTATTATGAGAAGAATATGAAAGAGTTATTTGAACTCAAGCTTGGAAGCATGACAATGGATGAGTATGAGGGGAGGTTCCTTGAATTGTTGAGGTTTGTTGGTTTCATAAAGGATGAGAAGGTTAAAATACAAATATTTCTTAGTGGGATACCTTCTTTCTATAGTGATAAAATCCAATTTGATGAGCCTAGAGCCTTGGAAGAATCCATAAGAAAATCCAAGTATTTGTATGAGTAGAGTAAGGAAAGGCCAACTTTTCAAAGAGCTTGGAATGAAAAAAATAAAGGCAAGATGGAAGAAACGATTTAAGCCACCTTTCTTTAGGAATAATTTACCTTCATTTGGGAAAGGGAAACAAGCACAAAATGATCCCAAGATGATATATTCATTTGGGAAAAGTCCAAGACAACAATCCATAAAATGTTGGGGATGTGAGGGAGACCACTTGTATAGGGATTTACCTCACAAAGGATAAAGGATGAGGATAGTTCAAAATATTCAGGAAGTTGATACAATTGAGGACATGGGTGGAAGCATGATAAGGATTTATGCAGCCTTGGAAAACAAGAAACAAAAGTACCAATCTCTTATGATTGAAGTAGAAGGTAAGATTGATAATCAACCCATAGCCATTTTAATTGATTTAGGAGCTATCCGTAGTTACATAGATCCTAATATTGTTGAAATATTTCATTTGCAAAGAAGCAAACATGACAAATCTTGGTTGGTTTAGCTAGCCACATGAGCTAAGAGAAGGATTAATGAGCTGGTTAAGGATTGTCCAATGGACATTACTGGACTCATCACAAAGGAAGATTTGAATATCATACCTTTGGGTTCATATGATTTTCTAATTGGTATGGATTGGTTGGACAAACATCATGATTTTCTAGATTGCTAAAACAAGGTATTCACTTGTATTGCCGGAGAAGGGAAAAAATAAACATTTTAGGGGATTCCAAGGCTTGTGTCTATTAGAGAAATTTCAGCCATGCAGTTGAAGAAGAGTTTCAAGAAATTATGACATATTTATGCAACTCATATGGAAGATGCAACTAAGGATAAAATGATAAGTATTGAAGACCATCCAATATTGAAATATTTTGAGGGTGTATTTGGGGAGATACCAATATTACCACCAAAGAGTGATCTGTAAATTTAACTTGATCTAAAATTCAAGATATTTTAACCATTATTTGCATGTGAATTTTTAACTGTTAACCACCTTTGTAATGCAAAATTAAATAACATCCATCAAGCACATGAGCACATAAACATGTAAGAAAACCATCTATGAACAAGAATTGGTAACGGAGTTCACTAGACCCTCTGGCTATGTATTTGAGCCACTTTCCAAATGGGAAGGCCGATAGATTTAAGTATTCAAATGCTTACAAAGTGAGTTATGAATTATGTCTGTCATATACAGTAACAGACTTCAACAATAGCTTCTAGATGAAATTCTGAGACTTTTAAGTATGAACATGAATACCTTTTTGTATATCTGAAAGATTATGTGAGCACTTTTCTGTCTGGATGCCTGAATGCAAAAATTGAAGCTGGATCTGGAATCCTTGCGAAAAACCAAGACTTTTGAGTATAAACTCAATATATTTCAGAACTAAACTCAGAATTCCCTTCTTGGCACAATTCCCAAAATCTGCCTTTGGTTTGTACAGTCCGTACGGCCTCAAGATGCATGCAAATCTAGAACCACCTTGATCTATGTGCAAAACCACCTCGATCCACGTGAAAAACCACCTCGATCATTGTGCAAAACCACCTTGAGTTGCGTGCCAATATCTGTCTACATCAAAACTTCCCCTCTCGGGATCTGTGCCCATAGCTTATTTAAATAAGGAAAACAATGGTTTAAGGAGGCATGAGCCATGGGCCACGCGCCCTCCAAAATCCCCCAAATCTCGACAATTTTTTAAGATTACTTCGCCACTTCTTGCCACATCTGATGGCGGTGGCGCGTTGGTAGATATGGTGCTTAGGGAGGGCAAAAGTCCCGGGGTCAAACCTACAGGCTTCTCCTCCCACCACATATGATTTTTGGCTTTGGTTTAATGTATGGTATAAACGATATGGTATGGCGCGTTTATTATATTTGGCTGGTTTAATATATGATATTTGGTTTAACATATGTTATATATATTTTATATGGTTTATAATATGTCATGTATTATATGGTTTGGCGCTTATGGTTTGGATATATAGCGCGTTTATAACATATGGTTGATTTAATGGTTATATTATATGGACTTTGGTTATATGGCATGGTTTAATAACATTTACATACTAAGGGGGCCTCGGTGTTGGCAAGGTTGAGGGCTAAGCCCTTAACCACCCCCTTTTTTCCCAACCATGGGGTCATGGTGGCCTTATCCTAAGGTCTTGGGTTTAATTCCCATAGCCCCAAATTACATTTTTTAACCATTTCTAACCATTTTTCACCATCTTTGACGAAACTTCAACTGCTGATATCTTTGCCATCTGGAGGTCATTTTTCCTGAAATGAATGTCACTGAAAATCCACTGAAGAGATCTTCCACTTTGTAAGCTTTACTTTTCATTTTGAATACTTTAACTCTATCGAATTTTGAGATGATCCACCTGGATCAAACCTTCCCACTAGAAAGCTTTTTGGCCACAAAAAGTATGAAATCATTCAGAAAATAAGTGAGGACATGTTTGTCTCACTTGTCCTGTATCACTTATCCATTCTTCCTGGAACCTGTATATCTAACTCAACAATACAAAAATCAACACTGCACTGACATTGTTAAGTACATTAATCACATTCTTAATCACATCTTCATTCAACATTGTTGGAACCAACCACATACTGCTGATGAGTAATAAGATGAATATAAACATTGAACCTGTGAAAGAGATTGTACCCAAAGCATGCTGATTTTTAACCATAGAAACACTATCAACCAAAACAGGTGCATTGTAGTGAAATGATACTTCGTTTTAATGCTCAGGATTCTTTTCTTCCTTACATTGTATAGACACAAGTGCCAAATTCTGACTTGCATTAACAACACTTTTTAATTGTTGTGTAGTGCCCAATGATTTGTTGTTTTTGAATGAATGTGAATGCACTATGTACTCAATTCCTTCTTTAAACAAGTGATACTGATTATGTTCTCGATAGAAAATTTCTTTTCGATCATATAAGTACGGACTACCCAACACAATTCCACAGATATCTAGTGGGACCACATCAAATTCAACCTCATCTACAAACTTAGATGTAATTGCAAACTTTAGATCACATTGTTGTGTTACTTGTAATCTTTTATCTTGGCATACCCAACCTAATGGATAAGGTTTCTTGTGTGGTTTTGTTGTTAATCCTAATTGCTTAACTACTTCTTTTGAAATAAGATTGACTTGAGATCCACTATCTATGAGTGTGTCGACCTTTTTTTGTTTTGTAATCACTCTTATATGAAACAATGCATTCCTCTTTCTATCCTTAGAATTGTCATCATCTTTAGAAGTAGAAGCACATGAAGAACCGATGTTAGAATCATTATCAACAATATATTTACCTTTCACACCTACGATTGTTATTTTTGTTTCATCCTCGGAATCTGATCCAAGGTCCTCAATGATAACCGTGGCTGTTTGCTTCCCCTTCCGATCCTTAAACCACTTCGGTTTCATTTCAGGATGTAGCTTCCAACACTTTGCCTCTTCATGCCCTTGCTTTTGACAATGCGAGCATGCAGGTCTCTCATCACCCTTCTTCATTGTAGATGCATGTTTAACTTTTCCACTTTTCCTTGCCTTCTTTTGCCTGGATGGATTCAGCTGAAGAAACATCATGAACACTCTTTCCTTTTGACTCAATGTGAGTTGCTTGAACACATACCTCATCAAGGTTAGTTAGATTAAACATCAATATCATATGACGTAAATAACTATGCAATCCTCCTATATATTTGAGAAGAGTTTCTTGAGTGTAGAGAGGTATACCAAGTACCAATGCTCTTTTTCGAAATTCTTGTGTGTATTCTTGCACACTTTGTCCCTTACTTTGTCTCAAATTCTGCCAATCCATCATAGCTTGCTGCATATACCCTAATGGATAAAATTTCTTTTTAAGTGTTGAAATGAACTCATACCAAGAGGAAACAATTTTTCCTTTTGTGGCAAGATCCTCTTGAGATCTTCTCTCCCACCAAATGAGAGCAGTCCCTCCAAGTCAGAGAGAAGCCAACTGAATTTTAATAGCATCTTCAGTAAACTTTTGAATCCTACAATAAACTTCAATTTGACAGATCCAATTGTCCAATTTTTCAGCATTAAGTTCTCCATTATACATAGGTAATTCAAACTTAATGTCAAGCTTTAAATGAGGCATATTAAGATCAACTTTTGTTTTTTGCTTTTCAAATGTAGAAGGAATAAAACCATCAAGAAGAGATGGAGAAGTTGGTGGGGTTTTAGGGGGTTCCTCACCACCTCCTTCTTTTTTATCTTCTGTATGAGATGGTCCACCTTGTTCACCTTTCTTTCGATCTTGATAGAGCTCCTCTACCATCATTTGCATTCTCATGAAAGCTTTCATAAATTCCTCTTCAGAAGGGATAGAAGAAGCTGCTTCTTCTCCTTTTGGTGAAGACATCCTTCCTCTTCTTGAACCAATCTCTGGATCAAACTCTTCAAGTTCTCCTTCGCCACGTTGAAGCTTGGATCTTGTTAACATAAACTCACAAAGCAATGGTTAACCTCACTCTGATACCAACTTGATCTAAAATTCAAGATCTTTTAACCATTATTTGCATGTGAATTTTTAACTGTTAACCACCTTTGTAATGCAAAATTAAAGAACATCCATCAAGCACATGAGCACATAAACATGTAAGCAAACCATCTATGAACAAGAATTGGTAACGGAGTTCACTAGACCCCCTGGCTATGTCTCCGGGCCACTTTCCAAATGGGAAGGACGATAGATTTAAGTATTCAAATGCTTGCAAAGTGAGTTCTAAATTTTGTCTGTCATATACAGTAACAGACTTCAACAACAGCTACTAGATGAAATTCTGAGAATTTTAAGTATGAACATGAATACCTTTCTGTATATCTGAAAGATTCTGTGAGCACTTTTCTGTTTGGATGCCTGAATGCAAAAACTCAAGCTGTATCTGGAATCCTTGCAAAAAATCTAGACTTTTGAGTATAAACTCAATATATTTCAGAATTGGACTCAGAATGACCTTCTTGGCACAATTCCCAAAATCTACCTCTGGTCTATACAGTTCGTACGACCTCGGGATGCGTGCAAATCCAAAACCACCTCGATCTGCTTGCAAAACCACCTCGGTCTACATGCAAATTCACCTCGAGCTGCATGCAAAACCACCTCGGTCCGTGTGAAAAATCACCTCGATCACTGTGCAAAACCACCTCGGGCTGCGTGCCAGTCTTTGCCTGCATCAAAACTTCCCCTCTCGGGATCCATGCCCATAGCTTATTTAAATAAGGAAAACAATGGTTTAAGGAGGTGAGAGCCATGGGCCACGCGCCCTCCAAAATCCCCCAAATCTCGACAATTTTTTAAGATTACTTCGCCACTTCTTGCCACGTCTCATGGCGGTGGCGTGTTGGTAGATATTGTGGTTAGGGGGGGTGGAAGTCCCAGGGTCAAACCCGCGGGCTTCTCCTCCTACCGCATATGATTTTTGGCTTTGGTTTAATATATGGTATAAACGATATGGTATGGCGCGTTTATTATATTTGGCTGGTTTAACATATGATATTTGGTTTAACATATGTTATATATATTTTATATGGTTTATAATATGGCATGTATTATATGGTTTGGCACTTATGGTTTGGATATATAGCGCGTTTATAACATATGGTTTATTTAATGGTTATATTATATGGACTTTGGTTATATGACATAGTTTAATAACATTTACATACCAAGGGGGCCTCAGTGTTGGCAAGGTTGAGGGCTAAGCCCTTGACCACCCCCTTTTTTCCCAACCATGGGGTCATGGTGGCCTTATCCTAAGGTCTTGGGTTCAATTCCCATAGCCCCAAATTACATTTTTTTAACCATTTCTAACCATTTTTCACCATCTTTGACGAAACTTCAACTATTGATATCTTTGTCATCTGGAGGTCGTTTTTCTCGAAACGAACGTCACTGGAAAGCTGCTGACAAGCTCTTCCACTTTGTAAGATTTAATTTACATTTTGAATACTTTAACTCTATCTAATTTTGAGATGATCCACCTGGATCAAAGAGAGCCATTGATTTATCCATTGATTTGGTGCCAGGAGTTTTCCTAGTGTCCAAGGCTCATAGGATGAGAACACCAGAGTTGAAGAAATTATAGATGTATCTTGAATAACTTTTGAATAATGGGTATATATGCCCAAGTGTGTCACCTTGGGGTGCTCCAGTGCTCTTTTTGAAGAAGAAGGATGGAACCTTATGGTTGTGCATTGATTTCAGACAATTGAATAAGGTTACCATAAAAAACAAATATCCTTTTCCAAGGATTGATGATATATTTGATCAACTGAAATGTGAAATGATATTTTCTAAGATTGAGTTGAGGTCAGACTTTCATTAAGTGAGAATAAAAGACGAAGATATCAACAAGACAATATTTAGAACAAGATATGGACATTATGAGTTTATGGTTGATCCAGATTATTTTGCGAACGAAATCAAGGTAGAGATATAACCACAAAATATATAGAAATATTGCAATAAATACAGAGATACAGTAATGCACAATTTTTATTAATGAAAGGAATGTATAAAAACTGTAAACATACAGAGTGAATGAACTCGCTAGAATGGTGGAAACTTATCTCTGAGAAGAGATGTGATAGCTATGCTCATTCACAAGAAGATGATGAAGTTTACAATAAGTCTCCAAAGGCCTTTTTAACATAAAAAAAAAAAATCCAAAACCCTAACCTCAGAAGATGAAACGCCAACAGGTTTGTGGGCCCTGATGGGGGTAGTTGATATGTCAACTTCTCGAGGGTGTAACTTTTTCATACGATCTCCATTTTGTGTGTTCAATACCTCGTCTAAAAGGTCTATCCGAGAAGTACAAATTTTGTTAGGAACAAGGTGTGTTGTTAGCAACCTATGCCCCCCAAAATTCCAAACAAACGTCGTTTAGGGCCTCAAAATGACCCCGAAAGTTTGGGACTCGAAAAACTGTAAAAAACTGCTAAAATGGAAAAATATACTTTAAGCCAGTGGAATAGATGGGTGGCCATTGATATCCGTCTGGATTAGTGGTGGTGCCATTTGGGATATAAAATGCACTAGCTATCTTCATGTGTCTAGTGAATGGAGTGTTCAGAGAATATTTGGATACATTTGTAATTGTTTTCTTGGATGATATAATCATCTAATTGAAGACAAAGGAGGACATGAGGAACATTTAAGGATGGTGCTACAAGTATCGAGGGGGCACTAGTTGTATGCCAAGTTAAGCAAGTGCATTTTCTAGCAAAGAAAGATACATTATTTGGGACATATTATTTCAAAGGAAGGGATATCAGTTGATCTTGAGAATATAGAGTCCATTAGAAGATGGACAACACCAAAGAATGTTATAGAGGTCAGATCATTCATGGGACTTGTAGGTTATTATAGAAGATTCATTAAAGGTTTTTCAAAGATTGCAAACCCAATTACTTCTTTGCAAAATAAGGGTGTAAAATTCGTATGGAATTTTGAATGTGAAGAAATATTTCAACAACTGGAGAATATATCGACAAGTGCACCAATATTGAAGATTGCAAATCCAAATGAAGCTTTTGTTGTATGCACCGATACATGCAAGGGGGGGCTTGATGGTTTCCTCATACAAAATGGACATGTGGTATGTTATGAGTCAATGAAGATGAAAGAACACGAGAGGAACTATTCCACACATGACTTAGAGCTGGTAGCCATAGTCCATACCTTAAAAATGTGGAGGCATTATCTCATGGGAAAAATATTTGATTTGAGAATAGACCATAGTGGTCAGAAATATTTATTTGGACAACCAACCTTGAACGCTAGACAAGTTAGATGGTTGGAATTCCTTAGTGAATATGACTTTGATATAAAAAATATTAAAGGAAAGGAAAATAAAGTCATTGATGCACTCAGTAGGAGAGTGCATGTGATGCATGCTACAACCATTAGCATGTATAGGTCTGATTAGAAAGACAAAAATTTAAATGTTGCAAATTTAGATCAGCACTATTTGAAAATAAAAGAAGCAATTTAACAAGGTAATTTTCAATAGAATATTAAATATTTTGAGTTGAAAGTGGATGGATTTCTCATGTACAGGGGAAAACTATATGTGCCAAAATACAGAGAGTCGAAAAACATATTGATAGAGAAATGCACATTGTGCCTTATGTTGAGCACCCAATATATCAGAAATCAATTGCAACTATACGAAGCCAATATTATTGGCCAGGAATGAAGAAAGAGGTGGTTGATTACATAATCAAATGTCTATAATGTCAAAAGGTAAAGGATAAGCATAGACACCCAGTTGGATCGTTACAACCATTTCCCATTCCTGAGTGGAAATGGATAGTTGTTACAATTTATTTTATTACTAAAATAACTAGAACTATAAAATAGCATGATTCCATCATGGTAGTGGTGGATAAATTAACTAAGGTTGCCCATTTTATTCCAATGAATCTAACTCAAAAGGTAGCCAACATTGGAAAAATATGTATGAAGGAAAATGTTAGGCTACATGGTATGCCTAAGGCGATTGGTCCTGACAGAGATCCAAAGTTCACATCAAATTTTTGGAAGGGGTTGTTTAAAGGATTTGGAAGGAATTTAAATTTCAATACAACATATCACCCAAATGCATATGGGAAAACATAGAGGACTAATAGGATAACTAAAGATATGTTAAGAATGTATGAAATTGACCATCCATCCAAGTGAGAAGACCATCTTCACTTGGATGAATTTTCTTACAATAATGGGTACCGGGAATCATTGAAGATGAGCTTGTTTGAATACTTGTATGGCACAAAAATGAAAAACACCAGTGAGTTGGGATAACCCAATAGACATAGAAATTATTGGGCCTGAATTGCTAAGGGAAATGGAAGAGAAGATGGTAAAGATCAAGAAGAATTTAAAGGTTTCACAAGGCATACCAAAGACTTATGCAGATAAAAACAGGGCATACATGGAATTAAAAGTGGGCGAACATGTGTTTTTAAAAGTAAATGCTAAAAGGATCTCGCTATGACTAAGAAGTTCCCCAAAGTTGGTGGTGGAATACTGTGGACTGTTTGAATTTTTAGAAAAGAGAGGCCCAATTTCATACATGATTGCATTACCTGCATCCATGAGAATTCATAATGTATTTTGTGTATCTTTATTGAAGAAATATGCGTCTAATCCTAACCACGCAATTGATTGGACTATGATCTAGATGGAGCACGAATGGGACTTTCAGGTGGAACCAATACACATATTGGAATGGAAATTCAAAGTGCTTAGGAACAAATCCATTGGACTGGTAAAGGCCCAATGGGCCTACTACAATCTTGAAGATTCTACGTGGAAGCATGAGGAGGCCGTGCGGGAGGAATACCTGTAATGTTTTGAAAATTTTGAAGAAATTTGAATGTATATTTGTATATAAGTGTGCAAGGCTCCATTTTGGCAGCTGGAATACCTAGAGCCACATGTCAGATATTTTCCTATTCGATTTTTTTCTGGAGCCTTGGAAAGTAAGTGGTACATCCCAAGAGACTGTGGTGTAGAGAAGGGGGTACACTTCCTTGGGTTGTGTAGGATGAGGGGAAACAAAATATTGTTGGTTGGAATTTCTATTGGAGTTGTGAAATTGCAAAAGTATCGAAAAATATGATGTAAAATTTGTATATGTATTCCAGTGTGGTGTTTTTCACCGAGGATGGTGAAAATTATAGGGGTGAGGGGAATGTAAAATCCATGTTTTTAATCTCCAATGTAGTCATGTATAATGCAAATATGATAAATGGCCATGGGACAAGTGATGTAATATGTAAACATTGCATATCGAATTAATAAAATAAAATGTAACGCTGACTACAAATGGACATGAACAGAGTCATGGGAACTAATTTTCCACAAGAGAGGAGGGGTCTAAGGGGGGGTTTTATTCACGTGTCTTAAATCCCAAACCATTCCTAAAATTATTGTTTTGGGTGAACCTTCTAATTTTCCCCTTGAGTGTATGAGAAGCCAATCATTAAACACATGTGAGAGGATTAGTGTGAAAAGTCACATCCCATAGTTATGAGAGCATGGGGGATGCGTACAATCAACATTGGGGAATGTGAGAGTCAACTTTTATGGGGAAAAGAGAAATTTGTACGAAAAAGAGAGGAGTTTTTATAGTTAGTTTTTAGGGACAACAAGGGAGAACATAGAATTAGAGCTTGAAGGAAGCCATATTGTGGCATCTTGTTGGATCTATAAATTCAAGAAGAAGTGGGATGTTAGGCCTGTAGAGTGAGATTTTATATGAGAGATTACCCTACAACAGTGAGCTTGCTGCTACGAGATTTTTTCTGTTGTAGTTGAGTTCCCTAGAATCCCCAACAAGATACATTCCTAGCCAACATGTGTTGGAGCCCTATAGGGAAGTGGGAAGGCCTGAGGGACTATGTGCAGTGAAGGGGGATCCCATTCCTTGGGTTGTGCAGGTTGAGGAGAAGAGAGTTGATGGATTGGGATAGCTGTAGGAGAATTAGCTTGAAGTGGGTTGTGTTGGGTTGTGAGTGGACAATAGAGATATACTCATTTCTTATGGATTCACAACCCCAACACGAGGCTGATATGCTACTGATATTTGGAGCAACAAATCTACAGTTGGGTGGAACGTCTGTCCCATGTAGCCAATTTCACATCTAGTTTAAAATATATGTGTTTGTCTCTATAATATTGTTTTTGATTATGGGTTTTAATTGTTGTGCATATACGATGTACTTGGGTGAAATATATGTTGTTGTGTATATGTTAGTTGGATGCATTTGTAATGTTGTTAGATGCATGTTAAATCCTCAATGCATTTCATTTAATTATGGAAATTCATTATTGTGTGCTTACTCTGAGTTTTAAGAATTTATATGTTGTCATGTGGATGTTAATTTCACTACATTCATGTATTAAAAAAATGTTGTTAGTTGCATGGGAATTTTTAGCACTCATACATTGATTTAGTAGGTATCAACAAATTTTCAAATTGTTGAGTTTAGTAGCGGGGGACTCTACACCACTGGAAAGTGGAACTAGAATTTTTCAATCCAAAAGGCATGACCTTTTAGGTGAATGTTCCCCAGGGAGTGGAAAAATTAGTCTCATACTAGTCTTGGGGATGAATCCAGTCTTTTTTATAGTCACATAATCCATTCATAAAGGATACAACCTTATGGCCCACACAAGCATCGATAATTTTGTCTATTAATGGAACATGGTAATTTTATTTGACATAGGTCCTATTGAGATCATGAAAAGTAGTACAAACATGAATGTTTCCTTGTTTCTTGTTAACATGGATATGATTAGATACCTAAGTGGTATACGTTATTGGATAAATGAAATTATCCTTATGAAGCTTATCAATTTCAAATTTAATGACTAGAGCATTAGAAAGATGAATAGGCCTTTGTTTCTCTCACACTAGAGACATGTTAGGCCAAGTATTTATATGGTATTTTTATAATGGCAGGTTCGAGTCCTATAATTTCTAAATAAGACTAGGAAGAAATGTCACAAAACTCTTAGAAAAAATATTTATAAGCCACAACCTCTTTAGTAGAACATGGCCAAAAAGAATGTGTTTACTGACAACAAGATTAATAGAAATATCCACTTTGATTGTGGGGGAAATGTTAACCATTTTTCCTTCCTCAAAGACATTTGGATCAAGAATTGGATTTTTAAATATTGAATCGACATATATGGAAGAAAAATCCATAATAGAAGAGGTAAGAGGTACAAAGAGGCACTAAAGTAATCAAAGTGAATCTTATATAAATTCATAATGAACATGAAGGATGATCAAAACACAAATATACCAATAAGGAGGAAACAAAACAAATGGAAATGGATTCCATATTCACATTACTAGGGGAAAGTACCTCTTCTATAGGTGAAAATGAGGTGCAACAAGAATGTTTCACGTTGTTACAAGAGTGGTTCTAAAATTGGGGAGTTCAAGACAATTGTGTGAATAATGAACATAGGTATCACATAAAGAACATGAATTATTTGTACACAAAATTTGTTTGATTTATTCAGAGTATGGGAGAGTGATCTAAACCACTAGGATGGATTTATTAGAGATATCTTCCTTAGGGTAAATAAAATACCATAATGTTGGAAGCTCTTGGAACTGATGGGTGGCTTGGTTTTTGACATTGTAGAGGGCACACTGAAATGTACAATGGTTAGGTGTAGTGGTCTAAGTGGTCACAACCAGCTCCAATGGTTTGGTGTTCCTAGCTTCTCCCCCCATCCCCTCAACATCCTTCTTACATTTGATAGTCTAAGTTTTAGGAACAAGCTCTTGAAATGGATGCATACATGTACTTATGGTGTACTCATAGGATGAACTGGAGTCAAGACTAATTTAGGGGATGGTTCTAAGAAACTGGTGGAATAGGTGGGTTGAGATACTATATAGGAATACCTAGAGTGATTCCTTTGGAAGATTCGATGTTTCCATGATAGGGGTTCACACTATACTAGGAGGAGGAAATAAAAATGGAATCTGTGCAATAGGTGAACCAACCCATGTATTTCCTACCACTAGAGGAGTATTGGGATCCATAATATGGTTGAAAAGATGATTATCCATATGTGATTTTCCTTCAAGTGGAAAATTTGGAAGTGGTATTGAGTAGGTTCCAAAGAAAGAAGGGTCATAAAACACACCTAAACCAACTTAAAAAAAGAAGGCATCCATAGGCTACCTTCAAGAGATGGTAGGACACTGTCTAGATTGGAAATTGACATAGTATTTTGATATGTAAGATGATACAAAATCACAATATTTCTTTGTTGTGGAAACACCATGAGATAGAATACTATCGATTCCACAACCTTCATAACATACACATAACTTCATCTTAATAGAATGTTGTAATTAATTTGGGTTTCTACAACCTCAATATCAATCAAGGTGGTCTTACTAACAAGTTCAATGCAAATATTTTGAAAAAGTACTTGTGGTTGGGAAGTATGGCCATCATATGCATGAACAATCATGAGTGATGGAATAAAATATAGACAACCTAACATCTTCCAAAATTGGGTGGGAATGACCCATGTGGAAGCACCCTCATCAATAATTGAATGATGGATAATCAAGTTCTTGATAGTGATTGGTACTTGAAAGGAAATTGAAGAAGGAATGAAAGGCTCTCCATAATCTAAGTTGAAGGTAATCAATATAGTGTTATATAGGTCAATCATAACCAAGGATATGATCAAGGGATTCCTCATTGAGGGATGGTTCTGAAACACCTCAAGGGTGGACATGGCAGAAGGAGACTATTCGAAATCATCCACCCCACTATAATGATGAGCATCCTTTACATGAGGGTTATGAGTAGTATGATGCAAAGGAACCTTTGGTACTTTGGGATTGGGGTTGACATTTGGTCACATAATTTTCAAGGGAACACTAGTTGGGGTGGTTCATTTTCCTTATCTAAAGGGGTGAGTTCAAGTTCCATACCATATTGATACCTCCAAGAATAAAGGTTGACATCTATAGACTTCATGAAAATATTCTAGAATCAATGATCTCCAAGAGGAGTAGATGTAGATGATTTATTGAGATGAGGCGCCTTTAGTTGTGTTGTTACTAACCCTTGTGGTGGAAAGGGATTTTGCAACATCATAGGTTGGGAAATAGGAGGGGAGTGGGTTGAGGACTATATTGACCTTGGATGGCCTTGATGAACTCATGTTGCACTATTTATTCCAACATACAATGTACCATAGATAACAATGGACAATTATGGGTGTAATGTCAATACACTCGCAAAGAGAACAAGGGTGGTTTATCTGTAACTAAGGATTATTTCTTTGCTTGGGAAAATGATTAGGATCTTTATTTTTGTTTGTGGGATTAGGATTTCCCCTGGAATTAGTAGGAAAAGTAGGAGGCTTTCCCCTAACCCATTTATTTTGATTGTTAACCTTTTTCTTCCATTTATTTTTATTCTTAATGCTTTTCTGTGCATTAAGAGAATTGGGCACATTGTTTTGGGAATAAACCTATCCTTATGGGGAGGAATTTGTTGAGATTTATTCAAGCAATATGGAGGTGTCTATGCATGTGGTGTTGAGGTATCTAGAGGGGAAAAAATAATGGATAATGAGAGTTATGGGACATAGGAGCCATGTAGGAAGAAGACATACTACATGTAGTGTCAGTACATGAAGGGCCATGAGCATGGGGTTGTGTAGGAGGAATTGAGTATAAAGTATCAACTCCAAAATGCAATCATGAGCATGAATTATCATATGGGTTGTAAGGAATATGATGTTTCCCATAGGGGGTTGTACCAAACATGCAATGTGTTTTACCACAATGGTTCTCATACATATTATTACTGATATATAAATGCATTTGGCCATAAGGATTAGAAGTAGAAGTGACAAAACCTATGACCCCATCCATGGCATGGGATGCCCTTACCTAATCCTATCAGGTGGAATCAAAATGAGGGGCATCAGGAAGAATGGTATATAATTAAATTTACTATCCATATATAAGATATAATTGTTGAGACTTGGAAATAGATTCTTCTTCAATGTGGGGCATAGTTGATGCAACATATTTAGCTATAATGGGGAGGAGTGATTCCAAAAAATAATCAAGGAGAATGGAATCATCTAACTTAAATTTGCATAATCTTTGTCATATATGCCATTCATGGATGTGTTCCATGATATGGGTGGTCATAGTTTGATGATTGAAATACAGTCACCGACGATGCAAAATTAGGGTGGGAACCAATGAGTTTATTGATACACCATTTCACAGAAAATACAATGAGGGTGCATTGAAACAAGCATAACCTAATAGAATGGTCAAACAATACTATTTGAGGAACATAATAAGTGAAAGGACATTATGTGATTGCATGGATATTCTCTAACACACCCTTCATATTTTGGAACGTTTGTAGGTAAGTTGGTAGGCATGGGATACCAAGCAAGATTTTGTTGGATGTGATCATTCACAAGATTAGTAAACTCCAAGAGGTTAATAATATCCATGTATAATAGGTTTAGTGCGTGATTTATATTAGCATTCACATTATTGGTATTGTTGGCATTATGCAAATTATTTTCTGCCATGTTGGAGGTGGGACTAACTCAATATATGAATGTATGGGAACCAAGGAACATTTTAAGGATTCATACTTATCTTAAAGTGTAGAAACCTTGGTGAATCTTACTAATTCTTAAAATTCCAACCATAAAATGTTTGATGATAATTTTATAAGAATATGCAAATTTCTAAGGATTTTATATGGTTTCTAGAAAATTTTGGTGATTTTTAGAGTAAAATACTTTTATCCTGTAAAATTTGGGTGAATCAATTTAGAAAAAAATGGAAATTAGTGAATCTTTTTTTGGAAAAACACATGGAAATTAGCCCATCGGTAAAATTTATCCCTTAAAATTTTCCCTAATGAGAACTAGATGAGGAAAAATTAGATAAGAACAAACTCGTCTTAGAAGAGCTTGAAGAGGATGAACTCGAAGGTGAACTAGGAGAAGATGAAAGTCAATTGTGTTCAATCCTCACATGGTAAGTGGGAGAAATGACTTGACCAGGATACCAAGTAAAGCATGAAGTCCCTTGATCCCACAAGAACACCTAAGGGATATTGGAGGTGAAATCTTGACGGTGTGACTATTCATCTCAACAAAAAATGATAACTATCTAAGGATAGTGAACAAGAAAAAACAATGATTATAATGCAAATGAGAAATCGAATGGAATTAGGTGTGATGTTGGTGCAATGTGTTACAATAAAGTAAATGATTAAAGCAATATTATTCTCCCTATAAAATAAAAAAAAACACACTAACCTAATAGGATCTATTGCTCAAACAATATAATAATAAACTAAAATCTTCAAAACACTTCTTAACAAATGGTGATGAAATCCACCATGAAAATTGACTAATGAGCCAAACAAGGGACTTACAAACAATCAAATTGGTGGGGTATTGGGTCCACCAAAAGAGTGAGTAAAGATATAACATCCCCCAACTCATCCACATAACACTACTTGCAGAATACACATATAAAAATTGAAATTTCACTGTTGATTTGTTGGTTGTAGCTTACCAACTATGATTTAATTCACAATTTAAACCAGAATTGGTTACCACATTCTAAATGAACAATAATGCATCAATTAACTCATTCACAATAGCAATAAACCATTCACATACACAGATTTAAGCATAGAAATTAAACTTAGGAAATAACTCTCGAAATAAATAAGCACTTATCTTTATAGAACGTTTATGCAACCAACTTCTTGGGAAGGAAGTTCCACCCAATGATAGACCCATTGTTTTATATATAAAAA
>ML836846.1:34191-46470 GCA_009831015.1 Picea engelmannii | reverse complement strand
TCACTCACCCTCACTTTAATCATAAAGTTATCTTTTAATTTGCATCTCACAAATTAATTTGACTAAGACCCATATTCGGCAATTTCTCCCCCTTAGGGCCTAGGGAAGAGAAACACTTGCCTTGGTACATAATTTAACAAGGTGGTTGTAGCCGGAGAACATAGGGGGTTGTAGCCTCCTTCTGGTTGTAGCCAGAGAATAGGGGAGTTGGAGATTCCATCAGGTTGTAGCCTGAGAAACAAAGGGGTTGGAGCCTTCTTCCAGTTGCAACTAGAAAACAAATGAAGTTGGTGCTTTCAATGAATGTAATTCTTCAAGACATATAAGAAAAAGCATTCTGTGGTTTTCTCCCGCTTTGGGTTTCCATGTAAAACATTGGTGTACTGTGTATGTGTATGATTGTTCATTTGTTCATTTCTTATTTACTCTGCAGTTATTGGATAATAATTCTACATTGATGTAACACTTGGATTATATGGCTAAAAAGGATTAAATTTCTCTATTACTGATTCACTCCCCCCCCCCTCTCAGTAATCCAACAATTTGTATCAGAGCAAGTTCCTTCATAAACCAGTTTAACCACTGAAAGGTAGATCATGGAGAGCAACAACTTTTATAAAAATGGAATACCATAATTAAATGGAAATAAGTATGCATTTTGGAGCATAAGGATGAAAACATATATACATGCACAAGGATTTGAAATTTGACAATCAATTGTAAATGGATACACAACACCAACAGTTCCGCCAACAAATGACAAAGCAGTGAAACTCGGTCAGAATAATTCCAAAGCCAAAAATGCACTTTTGAATTGTCTTAGTTAAACAATATTCACCAAAATTGCACATTGTAAATCCACTAAAGAGATTTGGGACAAACTTAAAAATATTTATGAAGGAGATTCAAAAGTCAAAGCAGCAAAGCTTCAAACTTACAGAGGTCAGTTTGAACAACTTAAGATGAAGGAAGATGAGAACATTGCATCTTACTTCTTATGAGTTGATGAAACAGTAAATGCAATCATAGGATTGGGAGAAGAAATCAAAGAATTTGTAATTGTTCAAAAAGTACTAAGATCTCTTCCTATGAGATTTGACCCTAAGATATCAGCACTAGAAAAAAGATCAGATCTAAACTCAATAAGCATGGACGAATTACATGGAATCTTCACAGCATATGAAATGAGAACTGAACAGGAAAATCCAGATATAAATGAAGTAGCCTTCAAATCATCCAAAAAGTCAAAGAAAAAGGGAAGGCAAAAAGAAGAACATAGCAGCAGCAGTGACATCTCAGAATATGATGAAGAAGTGGCCATCTTTGTCAAAAGACTGAACAAGGGAACCGACAGTAGGTATAGAGGTAAGCTTCCTTTAATTTGTTTTAATTTGTGATGGTATTGGTCACTTTGCTGACAAATGTCTTTATAAGAAAAAGAGAAATGATGAAGGTTACTCAAAAGGCAAACAAACATATAAAGGCAAAAGAACCACAAAATAAGTTTTCAGGAAAATCTTATGCACCAAAGAAGACATATCATCATCAGATGAAGATGAAGTCAGTGACAATGAGATAGAAAGAGTTCTATTCATGGCAGTAGAAGACTCTGATAAAGAAGACTCTCAAGAAGAATATGAAGAAGTCGGAGAAGAATATGAAGAAGTCGAAGAAGAAATTGAAGAGGGATAAGTTGACTATCGAGAGGAAATAATGCGTGCCATAGAAGTTATCAGAAGAGAAAAGAATAAAAACAAGAAATTACAAGCAGAACTAGACAAGAAAGAAGACACTCAAGAACTAGAACAAATGATCACAAATTTGAAGGTTCAAATAGAAGAAGATAAAAGAATTGAAGAAGCACTCAAAGAAGAGCTAGAAGAAAAAGACAAGATCATTGGAAGTTTGGAAGCAAAGATTGTCACATTAAGAAAGGATCTGCAAAAGAAAAATATGCAGAACAACTCAAAATTTTTGGATGACATTATCAGCAGTTAAAAATCTCATCATGACAAGTCTGGACTTGGATACAATCAGACAGAAAAAGGATCAAGCTCCAAAAAAATAGAGCAAGAAACATATCCAAAAAGCTTTGCAGAAACAATCAAGGGGGATAGGAAGATCTACAAGGAAGATTACAGGGACACTCCTTCACCGAGAAGATTTAGATTTCAGAACCAACAACTGACAAATAGGCCTCAGGAAGAAGAAGAATTCATAAGAATACCTTATTTCAGAATATCTTCAAATCCCAGGTAACAAACTATATTTTTTGGTTTATGTTATGCATGTAATAATTTTGGACATAAAGCTATGAATTGTAGAGCTAACAACAGAAACAAAAATAACTTTGAAAGTCATACACAAAGGGGTTATCCAAGAAGGCCTAGTGAAACACAAAGAAGAAGTTACAACAGGTTTGAATCTTTGAGCATTGAAGTGGAATGTTACAAATGTAACAATTTTGGACACATGGCCAAATATTGCAGAATGGCAGTCCCTCCTAGAGAACCACAACAGAATAACAACAGTCACAGACAGGAACCTTGAAAAATGACATGGATAAGAAAGCAGGATCAATATAGCAATGAAGAATGCACACTCTCTCTACAAGATAAGTAGAAGAAACGTGGTTGGTATGTTGACAGTGGTGTTCAAAACACAGGACAGGTGATAGAGACAAGTTTCTTACATTACGAAAGGAAAGAGATGGACCGGTCTCCTTCGAAAATGATGATTCATCCAAAATCATTGGAAAAGGCACAGACAGATTTGGGAACAAGAATACAAAGGCAGAAAATGTTCTACTAGTAGAAGATATGAAACCTAATCTTCTAAGTGTGATTCAAATGTGTGACTAAGGTCATAAAGTTACTTTTGATTCACAAAAGTGTGAGATAAGAAAAGAAGGTTCAGGAAAATTGATTGCTATAGCTGTGAGAACTTCAAGCAACATATATGTGTTAAGTAAAATTGGAAATGAAAAGTGTTGTCTAGGAAAGGAAGATGAAAGTTGGCTATGGCACAAAAGAATGGGTCACATACATTTTGATAACCTTGTCAAATCCAGCAAAAGAGAAACAGTCAAAGAAATGCCCCATATCATGAAACCAACCAACATTGTAATATACCAGATATAAAAAGTATGCAAAACAAAAATAAAATGCTAGAAATGACAGAATAACAGTAATATAACCAGCATAATCTCCACAATAACACAGAAATGATATAAGAACAACAACATAAATAACACTTTAATTTCAAAAAGCAATGTTCACGGGCCTCTTCGAGGGGGAAACTTCCAGTTGAGCAGCGCTCTGCTACAATAATCTCCAAGCTAGGGTTTTCATACCCTCGACCCTTATTTATACTAAATATGTCTATCAAGAGAAGCATCTAGAGGAAGATCCTTCTAGAAGCGGAATCTTTTATTAGGTCTTCTTACATCTGCCTTATTATATTTTATTGAAAGGCCTTATTAATATTGACCTTTATTACATCAGAATATATTGATCTACCTATGTGCGGGTTAGGACCCTAACATGTCCGCCCCCTTAAAAGCAACCTTGTCCTCAAGGCTTGAGATGTGGAAATTGCTGCATAATGGTAGCTGTTTCCCAAGTAGCATCTGCTGAAGTTGTATCTTTCCACTGGACTAGCACTTCCTTGATGGTTCGCTGATGTAGGCGACGCTCACGCTGGTCCAAAACTGCTTCTGGCTATAGCCAAATGGATCCTTCTTCAGCTAACTCAGGAAGGTTGGTTTGAATTTGGCACCTAGTTCCAATGACCTTCTTTAAGCATGAAACATGAAAAACAGGATGTAGCTTCGACTAACTAGGCAGAGCTAACTGATAGGCGACTTGTCCCACACGCTTGAGAACTGTATAAGGACCATAAAATTTGGGCGCTAGCTTCTGACAATGCTTGGCCTTGAGGGAAGTTTTCTTGTATGGTTGCAGTTGCAGAAACACCTAATCCCCTTCTGCAAATTGACGTTCAGAAGGACCTTGATCTGCTTGTTTCTTCATGCGATTCTATGCCATGACCAAGTTCTCTTTAAGGGTACGAAGAATATCCTCTCGAACTGTAAGTGTTTGGTCAACTGCTTGCACCTTCGAGGTACCCGGTAAGTATGAGAGAACTGAAGGTGGCTTTTGTCCATATACCGCTTCAAAAAGAGTCATGCGTGTCGTTGTATGGTAGGAAGTGTTGTACCACCATTCAGCTAGGGGTAACCATTGAGCCCATTGATTTTGATTTTCAGAGGCAAAACACCTCAAATATGTTTCCAAACACTTGTTGACAACTTCTGTTTGACCATCATTCTGGGGATGATAAGCTATGTTGAGATGCAATTCGGTGCCCTGTAGCTTAAATAGTTCTTGCCAAAAATTTCTTATGAAAGTTGGGTCATGATCAGAAACAATAGAGTGCGGCATGTCATGAAGCTTGAAGACCTGGTCCATGAAAATTTGAGCCACCATGGATGCAGTAAATGGGTGTTGAAGAGCACATAAATGAACATACTTAGAAAGGCTATCCACAACCACTATTATGACTGATTTATTTCCCGATTTGGGTAAGCCAGTAATAAAGTCCATAGAGATATCCTTCCAAATAGCAGGTGGAATTGGAAGCAGTTGTAGTGTGCCCAGAGATTTGACTGTTTCTCCCTTGTTGCATTGACACACCTCACATTCAATGACAAAATTATGGATGTCTTGTTTCATACCATCCCAGAAAAAAGAACGTTTGACCCTGTCATAGGTTTTGGTGAACCCGGAGTGCCCCACTGTGGGTGTAGCATGAAGATCAGAAAGTATAGTTGATTTAAGATTTGATTGTTTACTTAAATACAAATGGTCTTTGTATCGAAGCTCATCCTAGAGCCAAGAGTACCCTGGGGGAGCTAGAGCATTGGTCTGCAATTGTTGGATCAGATGCAAACTTTTGGGATCTTGTAGCCATTCCTGGCGCACAGCTTGGAGCCAATCTAGTACAATGAAGGAAAGGGAAAAAAGGGATCCTTCTTCTTCATATTTTTGGGACAGTGCATCTACCACCACATTGTCTTTTCCCTTGTTGTAAATGATCTCATAATCATAGCCAAAGAGCTTAGTCACCCATTTTTGTTGCTCAGGGGAGGAAATGCATTGTTCCAGAAAGTACTTGAGGCTTTGATGGTCTATCTTAATTTGGAAATGTTGCCCCAAGAGATAAGGGCGCCACAGACCAACAACATGCAGAATAGCCAACATTTCCTTTTCATAGATGGGTTTTCCTAGATTCCTTTAAGATAGTTGCCTGTTGGTGAAGGCCAAAGGTCAACCCTCTTGCATAAGGACATCATCGATTCCTTTCCCTGAGGCATCACATTCCAACACAAAGGTCTTTGTGAAATCAGGAAGGGCCAGAACTGGAGTGGTGCACATGGTCATCTTCCAGGTTTGAAAAGCTTGAGTAGCGACTGGAGTCCAAGTGAAAGAGTTCTTTTTTAGGAGAGCAGTGAGAGGTGCTGCAATCTTGCCATAATTCTTAACAAACTTGTGATAATACCCTGTTAAGCCCATAAATCCATGCAAGCTTTTGAGAGTCTTTGGGTGCGGCCAGTCTTGCATAGCTTCAATCTTTTTTGGATCCACCCTGATGCCATCCTTGCCAACCAGATGACCCAAGTATTCTACTTCTGAGGCACCAAAAGCACATCTAGATTGTTTTAGGAAAAGTTGGTGATGAGAGAGTAGATGGAGAAATCAATCCACATAAGTAAGATGGTTTGTCCAGGTTTTTCTATAGATGAGAATATCATCAAAGAAAACTAATACAAAATGACAGAGAAAAGGATGGAAGACATGATTCATGAGGCTTTGGAAGGTGGAGGGGGAATTACACAAGCCAAAGGGCATGACCAAAAAATCATATGGCCCTCATGAGTTCGAAAATCTGTCTTGGGAATGTCTGCCTCCTTCATACGTATCTGGTGATAGCCCGAGCGAAGATCAAGTTTAGTAAAGAATTGGGTGCCATCCAGGAGGTCATTAATGACAGGAATGGGAAATTTATCTTTAATGGTCAGTTTGTTGAGGGAACGAAAGTCAGGACACATTCTCCAAGAACCTTCTTTCTTCAGGACCATGACTACAGGAGAAGATTAAGGGCTTGTACTAGGGTAGATAATGCCTGCAGTAAGGAGTTCCTGGACCATTTTCTCAATTTCATTTTTTTATGAAAAGGGGTGGCGATACAAACGGATATTGGGAGGAAGGCTTCCAGGTACAAGGGGAATGGAATGATCATGAACACCGCGGGAAGGAGGGAGTCCTTGGGGAGTGGAAAGTACCATTTGGTGTTTAGAAAGGAGGGCTTGGAGGTCTTCCGACACTGGGGGTGTCTCTGTTGCTTGTATGGCATGGAGTTGGGCAATGACACCAGAATGACCTTTTTGAGCATCTTTTCCATGTGATGGGAACTAATGACCTCAGGTGAACCAACAGTGATGCCTTGGAATTTATATTGGTGGCCTTCCTGGTCAAATTGCATGGTTAATGCCTTCAAATCCATGAGAATGGGACCCAAAGTCCTTAGCCATTCTGCACCCAACACAATGTCACAACCGCCCATGTCGATAGCAAACATATGGGATTTTAGGTGGTAGTCACCGATTTGGAGACGCACATTTTCACAGCGCCCTCCACATTTCATGGAACCACCATTGGCAATCATGATTTGGAAATTGTTGACAATATGGATGTAGCAATGAGTTTCTTGGGCAATGCGACGATGAATAAAATTTTGGGGGCTTCCACTATCAACCAGAATGATAACCTTCCGATGCTTGATGTAACCGATTAACTTGAGGGTTTGGGGGACGGAGAAGCCAATGAGAGCATTGAGGGAAATGATCGGTTCCACTTCAGGAGGGTCTGAGGGAGGGGTTCTGTCAGTGATTTCAGGTGACTCAGGCACAAGGGGAGTTTCAACATCCTCTTCTGAAATATCCTTAAAGATGGCCATAAAAAGCTTTTGTTCCTTACACTTGTGGCTCGGGAAATATTTGTCATCACAATTATAATAAAGGCCTTTGAGTTGGCATTCATCCATTTCATCCCTGGTTAATTTTTGGATCTTTAATGGGGCGGAGGGAGTAGTAGGATTTACGGGTTTAGGGCGAGGGATAAAGGAGGGTTTACGGTTTTGAGATGATACAACCTGTTGTGCTTCTTTGGTTTTTTTAGTAGCCTCCACCCAACTCGAAGGTTGAGCCATGAGGACATGGGCCCGAATCTCACCCTTGAGGCCACTGATAAAACACTCTCAAAAGAAAGCATCAGTCATGCCCTCTATTCAAAAATCCAGGCGCTCAAAGGCAGCTATGAAGTCTTCTACTGTTCCTAATTGTTTCAACTTTGTCAAATGGCCCAAATGGTTGGTGTCAGTGTCAAAGAGTTCATAAAGCTCAATCACAAATTGGGTCCAAGCAATATACCCTGGACGAGAAGTTTTTCTCCATTGCTAGTATTGCCAACGTTCTTGATCTAGATGGAGAACACCATGCCGGAGTTTGTCCAAGTCATTTATAATGTCGTATAAAGAGAAATAATGTTCCATTTGGGTGACCCAACTAGTTGGGTCTGAGCCATCAAATTTGGTCACATCCACCCACAGAAGGCGTAGGTCACGTTGAAAGTGATGGGGCTGAAAGGTATGGGAATGGGAGGAATATTCACCTTCAGTATTTGGAGGTGCATCAAAGAAAGGGTCATCTGTAGGGATCTTCAGTTTAGTGATGCAAAGACAGATTCAAGTTGGGTGGTCAGTTCTTGTTTGACTTCCTCCATTGAGGACTGCATGGTTGTATTTATGGTTGTATTGATGGATGTATCGATGGAGGCAACAATAGCACTAAGTTGTTTCACTTCTTTTTGGGTCTTGAGGAAACCAGATTCCAAGGTGTTGAAGTGAGCTTCCAGGTCTTGGCTACGGGTATGGGCCATGAGGATGGGTGAATTGAAAAGGGGCGGGCGGGGTCAAAAATTTTGCTGAAAAATAATATGGATGAATGTGATAAGGGTGAAGAGATGAATCTAATGGAATAGGTCTCAAATCATGGTGAAAAAATTTCCAGACTTTTTTTTTTTTTTTAACACTTGCGGAGTTATACTCCAGTCTGAAGAATACTACAACGATGAAATCCCCAAATGCTTAACCAGAAAGAAATGTGTATTTACTTGGCAACCCGAACATAGTTGCACGACAATAGATCTTGCCTGTTTTAATTTGTTTATGTTTATGTCCCCCAAGGGTTAGGTATTCAAGGGTTCTACAGACAAGGGTTTGCCCTGTGCTATAGCTCTATGATATACGTGCGGGGTCCAACAGTAGTACTCGGCCCAATATCTCAGGGCACTAACTAAGGAGGATAGATCATACCCTTAGCCATACTACTCGACTACCCAGGTACTAGAGAGTATCTTCCCGAGTGCTATTCTCGGTGGCACTATAGCAGTCAGGAGACTGATCGGTTTATTTAAAGAGGGCTTCAGGAAATCTAGGTCGATCTATACACAAGTGTTGTCTGATGCACTACCACTCGAAGGGGTACCAACAGGGGTTACAAGGGTGGCCAACAGATGTGCGCTTAAGAACCACTTGTATTTTATGCTTGTATGAATCCATCAACTGTGGGTTTATGCGCGTAACGATAGATCTTTGTGGCTTAAAGACGCCAGAATATGTCTCTACCCTGAAAAAAAAATTCCCATAATTTCTGCCAAGGAAAATGCTCTGATACCACTTGTAATATACCAGATAAAAAAAGTATGCAGAACAGAAATAAAATGCTAGAAATGGCAGAATAACAGTAATATAATCAGCATAATCTCCACAATAACACATAAATGATATAAGAACAACAACAGAAATAACACTTTGATTCAGAAAGTAATGTTCAGGAGCCTCTTCGAGGGGGCAACCTCCAGTCGAGTAGCGCTCTGTTACAATAATCTCCAAGCTAGGGTTTTCATACCCTCAACCCTTATTTATACTAAATATGTCTATCAAGAGAAGCATCTAGAGGAAGATCCTTCTAGAAGCGAAAGCTTCTATTAGGCCTTCTTACATCTGCCTTATTCTAATTTATTGAAAGACCTTATTAATATTGACCTTTATTACATCCGAATATATTCATCTACCTATGTGCGGGTTAGGACCCTAACAAACACTTTATGCAAGCATTGCCAACAAGGAAAACAAACAAATACCAAGTTCAAATCAAAGGAATATTCAATGACAAGACCACTGGAAATTGTGCATACTAATCTAGTTAGGCCAACTACAACAAAGGGCTTAAAATGTGAGGAATACTTTATGTTATTAGTTGATGATTATACACAAATGACCATAGTCTTTTTTCTCAAGAAAAAGTTAAAAGATTTTGAAAACTTCAAGATCTACAAGGAAATGGTTGAAAATGAAATGGATTCAAAAATCAAATGCTTGAGATATGATAATGGAGAAGAGTTCACTTCAAATGAATTTATGGACTACTGTAAAAGTTATGGAATAAAAAGGCAATTCTCTGTTGCTAGGACACCTCAACATAATGGAGTTGTTGAAAGAAAGAACAGGACAGTACAGGAAATGGATCAAACAATGTTAATAAATTCCAAGTTGACAGATATTTTTTGGACACAGGAAGTGCATACAACAGTTCACATTCAAAACAAAGTAATGCTCAGAAACAACACTGACAAAACTTCTTACGAGCTATGGAAAGGAAGACCATCAAATGTAAAGAACTTCAGAGTTTTTGGAAGAAAATGCTACATCAAAAGAAAAGATGGAAGAATGGGAAAGTTTGACTCTCCTGTGGACAAAGGAGTACTTGTTGGTTACTCAAGTACAAGAAAAGCATACATGTGTTACAACCTGAGATTGAACAAAGTGGTGGAAAAAATCAACGTAACAATTGATGAAACAGATAGACAAGAATTAAAGGAAGAAGAAAATGAATGAATGGAACAACTTTACGAAGAATAAACAAAATATGTAAAAGAAGGGGAAGACGAGGAGGATCCGACAAAAATAGAAGAGAAAGTTCAGCAAGTAACTCCAAAAACACCTAGTAGATGAGTACAGAAGAATCATCCTTTAGATCAGATTATCGGAAACAAAGACGCAGGAGTTGAGACTAGAAGAAGAATCTGTTCACCAGAACAAACACACCTAGCACTCACATCTACGATTGAACCAACCTGTTTTGAAGAGGCCAGCAAGGATGGATTTTGTAACAAGGCCATGGATGAAGAATTGGATCAAATAGAGAAAAATGACACTTCGGAATTGGTTCCAAGACCAAAGGATAATAATGTGATCAACACAAAGTGGGTGTATTGGAACAAATTGAATGAATATGGAAAGGTTACAAGGAACAAAGCTAGATTGGTATGTAAAGGATATGCATAGGTTGAAGGAATCGACTTTGAAGAGACATTTTCCCCAGTTGTCAGAATGGAAGCAATATGATTGCTTTTAGCTTATGCATGCTCCAAAAATATTAAAGTGTATCAGAGGGATGTAAAATCACCTTTTCTGAATGGGGAACTTGAAGAAGAAGTATAAATTGAACAACGAAAAGGATTTCAGTTGTCAGAGAACACAGATTATGTGTGTAAATTAAAAAAGGCCTTATATGGTCTAAAACAGGCTCCTAGAGCATGGTACTCTAGACTGGATAAATATTTACAGCAAGTAGGGTTTAGAAAAGGAAGTGCAGACAACAACCTTTGCATCAAGGTAAGTCAAGATAGTATTTTATTAATTGAAGTTTATGTTGATGATATTATTTTTGGTAGTGATGATGACATGTTAAGCCAGAAATTTGCAAAGTATATGCATAATGAATTTGAATGTCATTACTTGGAGAACTATCTGTCTTTCTAGGACTTCAGATACGTCAAAGCAACCGAGGATTTTTTTTTTCTCAAACCAAGTATATAAGAGAAATGCTAAAGAGGTTCGGAATGGAAGATTGCAAACCAGTTATCACTCCCATGCAAACCAGTTGCAAGTTAAGAAAAGATGATGATTCAAAGTCTATAGATTAGAGGCAATACAGGTCAATGATTGGTATCCTACTATATGTGACAACATCCAGACTAGATGTAATGCAGGTAGTTGGACAGGTGGCATGATTTCAAGCAGCACCAAAGGAATCACATGTATTAACAATGAATAGGATTTTCAGATATCTCAAAGGAACAAAAGAGTTTGGATTATGGTATCCAAAAGGAAAGGATCTATCACTTATTTCCTACACAGATGCAGATTGGGCAGGTTGTATTAATGATCGACGAAGCACCAATGGAGCATCGTTCTACTTGGGTGAGTGTTTAGTATCATGGATAAGCAATAAACAATCATCAATATCTCTATCTATAGCTGAGGCTGAGTATATTGCAGCAACAACATGTTGTACATAGGTTATATGGATGAAACAAACTTTGGCAGATATACAGGTTGAGTATGATGAGCCCATTCCAATATATTGTGATAATACAAGCACCATCAGTATCTCAAAGAACTCAGTAATGCACTCCAAGAAGAAGCACATTCCAATCAAGTATTACTTTCTATGGGAACAAGTTGCAGAAAAGAACATTAGAGTTGAGTATGTGGGCACAAAAGAACAAGTGGTAGACATCTTTACAAATTGCTTCCATGAGAAGCCTTTGAGTATCTTCACTAGAGACTCAGATTTATTTCTACTCTAAAATGAATGCTTTTGAATGCTTATCTTATATGTTTTATATGTACACGAGGAAGCATCATAAAGAGTGTTGATTAAGGTTGGTTGTCATTGATGTCAACCCTTGAAGAAAGACCCGTAGCACAAAGGTTTGGGTAATGGACCCAATAGTGTTTGATGTAAATATGACTCATTATTGTTTTTTCATGGTTGATAAGAAGTAAATATGGATGAACTCAAAAGTGGTCCCCTTATGGTGAAAGCCCTCACGAGAAAACGCTTTCTGGAGTAAGAGAACCCATGCTTAATTGTGGAATAATGAGATGAAAGAAAGTGAATTTGTCAGGGAAAATATCCTATATGGATAGTTCTTGTCATTTCATTTCTAGTGGTATGTGGAATGTCACATAATTCCTCACGGTTAGAGAGTTATGGCCATGAGAAGTTGGAGACCCCAGGTTTGGGTAATGGACCCAAGTTTGTTTGATGGGTAATGGTATGAGTTATAATATATTTTCAGATAATACTAT